>LUCH01002283.1:57543-83160 GCA_013368495.1 Paragonimus heterotremus
TGTCTGTGAACTCCAATCGATAACCCCGTGACTAGGACTTCCTAGACAAAGCAATGTATCTCATCTAGCTATATTATGTCAGTCATACGAAAATATCTCATTTTTTGAGTGGTTTGCACAAGAGGATCTGAAGTGAACCTCAGCTAACATATCGGGTATCTTCTTACGGATTGTGTGTGCAAACCCGGTGAGCTTTTCAAACAAAGATGAGGTGAAATGAATTTCGCATGTGGTCACTGGAATCAAATGTCTACATAAAGTTCGAAATGATGTCAGCGAAGAAGGACGGAAAATTGTTATTGAATTTCCTAAAGCTGTGGTAAGAAGCATGCGAGTTAGATGTGGATCAATTTCGAAAATAATTGAAAGGCTTACATCTTAGGGGTTCAACATCACTCACAATTGGTCGCAGTTTTTGCATTCAAATAGACCTTTTACCTAAACTGTTCTGAAGAAAGCCCTAGGCCAACAGGTTTAATGAGATCGGAGATTCCGACTTGTCTAAGAAGTCCTAATCATGAAGGTTATCGATTGGAATCAACAACCAGTAACTATGTCCCCATCGTAGGAATCAGTTAATCAGAGCGTTAGTCACACGCAAAAGTAGTTGAACGTTGAAATATAATAATTCGGTCTTGCCTAGTGGTGCAGTGGTTACCTCGCAAACGTGGCCGCTGGAGTTCTAGTCCCGGCCGTGGCAGGGATATGAACTACTGACGATGTTTAACAAGAGCGAACATTGAGTATGGTGATTCTTTCGAAAGAGGTCAAATGGAAATTTTGTGGGAATGCAACAACTGTGGTCAAGTGTGAATAATGTTCAGTGGAAAAATTACCAAATCTCCGACTACTCAACAGTAAACTTATATCTTAGTAAACTGGCATATTTTATCCAAACTACGTTTGTTCAAGTTAGTCTTGCAAGTTAACACTTTTTCTGTACTTTTCATTCATTTCCTCGTACAATGTAATTCTCCCAGGTTGGAAACCAATCAAATTATTTCAACTCAATCTCGCAACCCTACACATGGGCTGCTCACCGTATTTCCCCCAATACATCCGTTGAACAGAGGATGGCTTACTAACTCGACGGTTTTACGCGGATCAGTGTTCTGCTATCAGATATGTTGTATTCGATTAGATATGTTTGCAAGCATTAACAATGGTTCTGTCCTAGTTGTTATTTCCACTTTAAAGACTAATCGTTTCGTAGTCCCTATGTGTTACATCCACCATCACAGTTTGTCACCTAACGCAACCCAATGTTACTCACAATCAAAGGATTGATCTTCTGTCAATTAGCTATACGGCTCTTGTCGACTGCGGTATTTCACACCGATTTCAGAACGATGGCTGCATCTTACTAGAACCGGTATTCAAATAGACGAGACCTAACTTAAAGTTAATATTTCCCAGTTGTCCATAGAATAAGGTGCCTGCTTTGAAGTGTGGGGGACCTAAGCAAGCAGAAATTGTCATTCGATGTAAAGCCGTTATGCTCCTAGTTAATGTAACCAGGCATTAATGGAATGTATCGTTCCACGGACATAGACTAATGGCAACAAGATGGTTACAAATCTCAGGAATTTTATAACCTAAGCTTTCTTTGCACTTGTTGTTCTAAAAAATACTTGACTGACCCACGTTTGTCAGTGATCCCCTTTATGGGAGTTCAGGATGAAGTGTTCATCAGTTGGATTAAAAAGAAATGAAGTTGCAACACATTAGTTGTTTCGAAGAATCGAAATAAATCACAAACAAAAAAATGTACCGGTTCCATCCTCAGGAGGTATATAGGTATGGGGTGAATAGATTCGTACTGGTGTTTAATGTGTACATAAAAGTGGTTTCAAATTGTCCTGATTGATTACTGATAAGTAGGTTTGTGTATATATGTATGTGTTTGTATCGTGTGCGTACGTCGAATCCAAATGCAAGTCAATCTGGTAGAGTGTGAAATAAAGGATTATTAACGCGGGTGATTGATGATAGTACTTGTAGAGTTATATGCTTACTAGAAAAGGAAGAATCAGGAAACCGAGTGAAAACGAACAGGTGACATGTAGTTCAACGTAGAATCTGTAAGACTATCTACAATCCGGTGTGTGTTTACACAAACTATCTGACGTGTATATGAACGGTCAACCGTTCACATTAGTAATTGCCGTTTCAAGCAATTCGGAACATAGAGGTAGGAGAAAAACTGAAGGGAAAGATTGGCGTAAATCACATTGACATTCATCTGTTATTTACAAATATGGTTCAGGAGATTAGAAACGTAGTTTGTTGTTGTTCTTTTGCTGCTGTTTCTGAAATTGTTGTCGTTTTGACCACAGCAAGAGATTCATTTGATGTAGATACAAGGGTGGTGCCGGTCTGTTCAATATTGCATAGGCCGACTCCCGAATGAGATGTAATCGTACCACTACTGGTGCTACTCTCACTACTGTTACTGCTACCACGACTTCCTAAACTCGGATTGCTATCACAGTTGTGTAGTTCGTTAAACATCAAATTAACACGGTTTGTTTGTATCAAGTCTGAATGCGTAGATAGCCTGGTATGGGAGGAATACTCGTATGAAGAAGTCTGCTGGCAACAACGGGACTTTTTCACACCGTCCATATTGGACGGCGAGCCGGGTTTCGACTTTTGATCACACTGATCTAACAGTTTCGGTCGCTGTCCCGTGTGGAATGTTGGTTTTGAATCCACATCCGGACATGCGTCCGGTGGCTTAGATTGGTACGGTTGACCGTTGTAGTATGTATGAGGCGCACAACCTAGTAATGCAATTTGTTGTGCATTCGGATAGAACACTGGCGGAGGTAGTTGTGCCATAATGGGATTGGTATGAGCAACCTCGCTTAAATGCGGATCATCATGAATTCTCGTAGATCGTTGGGCTTCCGATAACCAAGAATGGGCCACCATTGATGAACCATTCGTTTTAAAGGAACCGGAAGTTTGACGGGGAAAAGTCGCTTGTCGAGAGTCATCTGTCTGACAATTAGGCACTGCTGAGTTGTAGTCCGGCTTGCCGTCGACGACCCGACTATATTCGTTGGGGAACTCCGCTCTACTTGGTCGCAGCGTACGTTCACTAATAGCAGAATTGATGAGATTTGAACTTTGCGCATATGGGACAATGGCTTGAGAACGTCCGAGTCCAGCTTCTTCAGTCGGTGAATTGTAAATGTCACCAAGTGGCTTCGACATGCTTGCGAGTTGTTGACCTGGCTCTCTGGGGCTGTCGCTAGATAAACCCGGACTCAACATACCACACACGGAGTTCGTGTTGAGGCCTACCTCATTCATATAACCTGGCATGTATGATCCGCTTGGTGGAGAACATCCAGGAAGTGTGATATGCCCGTACCCATATCGATTTGCCGCTGCGGCTGCTGCAGCCGCTGCGCTGAATCGGTGCAATGGGGTTTTCATCAGATAGTCCACGTTCAGGTCACCGAAGTCTGAGTAGAAACCAAATTTGTGTTTCTTCGTCTTTTGTGACACTTTGCGATTACGTGTCTGAATGCCATCTTTTTTCATTGAAATCGGTCTTTGAATCTGGTGAAACAATGAGAAGCAAGTTGACAATTAGAAGTGAGGAGAAAAAAAGAAATGCCAACAGCCGGAACAGTTAATCATACTAATTATATCAAATATGTTCCAAATTTTCTTTCTGTTTCCGCTGGTATTATTTGTAGGTTTGTTTACTATATTGTCTACTTAGGCAAAAGCTTTGTTTTACTAAACACTCCCCAATGTATATATGTGTCTCAACCGTAAGAAATACCATGATAGCAAGCTGGGAAAACTCAACTTAGAGTTTGGTATCACTCACTGATCAATGTCTTACTGTCACACACTTCTTGTAGTGCTGCGATGTCATGAAGGTCACATGACCAAAGCGAATTCACATGTGATTTTAAGTTTAGCCTCACTCGCTGAACCGTCTAATTGTATGAGGTTCATATAACTTTATCACTGCTCAACGGCCTTACTAAGTTTTCACTAACAAATGGAGCGTCGGTCTAAAGTGGCTACTTTGAGTGGAATGTCTGTAGAATTCCCACTAACAATTACATCGAAACAACGTGGGGCAAATGAATGTTTTGAGTAGAGACACTGAAATTTCCTTGTTGATAAAGCACAAACATTGAAGAAACTGTAAAACTACTATTTCTATCGACATTTGTAGCAATCTATTACAATTCCTATTTAATGTAACTTATATCGCATCGTAAAGGCATTTCATCTTGGCAACGAAAGTCAATGTAAGAAGTATCTGAATGGGCTATCTTGTCAGTTAACCAGTGTAATTAATATCACTAAATCTCGCCGTTTACTTGTAGAAGACCAGTGCTAGTTCACTATTCAGTTTGAACTAGTTCCTCATAGAAAAATCTCCCCAAGAAAGGCCATTTCTCTGCAGATCACTTTGCTGGGGCCGGAAGAAGCTCCTTTGATAATTGGGAACCACTACCAAACCAATCCCAGATACAACCATTGGTTGCAGTTCTGGTTGTAATTTGGTTCTTTTCCCTCTTTGAAACGATAACCATGTTTAACAGCACAGTTTATTTTAGTCAATCTTAAGTCAAATTTCCACGAATATGGCCTTGTCAGTCCACAGACAGCCTGAGCTGTCCATACCATTGATTTAACTATCTCACCGAGATTACACGAGCAAACATCACTTGTGTCATCTTGTTACATTTCAATCCATAGATCAGCGATGGGTTACAAACATCAGTTGACCTCCATCCTAGCTAACTACATGTATGTGGTAAGTTGATTCCATTTTGCTTGTCCAGTACAGTCTATATATAATGACTGATAACACAATAGGTAGGCTTGACACAGTATCCACAAGAAACCCATCACGCACAAGCCCGATTACACTCACTGCGTGTCAACTGGCATTTTATTGTGGACTTGGAGATGAAGCATGTAGATTTTCGAATATGTAGTTTACCGAAATGGATAGATAAAGTGGAGTTGATATAGACAAACGTTGAAGCGTGCACTTCCCCTTTCACATATATGTATCCCAGTTTGCAAGATGAGCACGGTAGGTGATGCATGGGGACAGTTTGGTCATTAGTTTGATGTCAGCCAAAGGCATATGTGTTAAGCGTCTTGAAGAACAAAAAATAACTTTCAAAAACTCTGGACCGAATGTGATACGGTTAGGAAAACTTTATGTAGTCAAAGGTAGTTTATATCCCAACCGATTGCTCTGGTGCATCAATCTGTTTCTCTACCGGAGTTAACGCAGTAGAGAAGGAACTCGTATACATTTCTTTCGACAATAACGTAAACCTTTGAATAACTGCATATAACTGTGCGATATTCATTATGTAATTTAACATTACGGGCCTCCTCAACACAATAAAATGTACTAGTCCTGGGTGTTTTGTGTGCTTTCACCGTCTGAGCAATGTGGTGCCCTACAAGAGAGACTATGTTCAGAAAAAGGCTTTTCAGCTGGCTCTGTCAATGGAGTCCTTGCGGAGAGACCGTTGTGCTCTAATGAATAGGCCGATGCCAACGCTTTTTGGACCGACTGATCATACACTGAGTTATCAATAACCCGAGTATTCAAATTTGCTGATCACATAGCCAAAGAAATTGCATGTGTCGTGAGTTGACCTGTCCTTCGGTCCTTCTCCCTAAGCAGTAAAATCGTTGTTGTCTTACACTTCAGCTGTGGATTAACATCCCTTAACCATGCAAACAATTAGTTCATCAGTTGGTCAACTGATCGTTCAAACATTAGTCATTCTCCCCCCTAATCGACCATGTGAACGACGGTTGTACTGATCGTTGGATGAGGACTGATTAATATCAGTCATTCCGAAAACCCGTCGACTGGTCCAGGTCGGATCAACCACGCATCCATCTGTCTTCTGGCATACGCCATACACAAAATCTGATCCGTCTTAGGAAATCTCATTCACACATCATACCAACGGCGACTTGCTGGCGCCACATCGTGTCAGCACTGTTTTGCATGACACCAATATTCCATTGCCAGTGTCTGGGTACACAATGTATGGGTCCGATCGAGACAGTCAATATCACCATTGAACAAGCGTGCTGAAGAAGTCAGTCTGTTAAACTCCACCCTTTGTACTCTGGCAAACCTACAAAACAGATGTTCACCTGTACCATTTTGAGTATTGTCATGAGGAGCATCTAACTTCTCAGGTAAACAGTGTGAAAACAATAAGGACAGGGTATAGTGTGATAGTGACAATAATGCTTGGGATCCTATAGCTGTAAAGAGCATGAGGGTACATTTCCAAACACGGATCGGAAGGCACCTTACGTTAGGTGTACCCCTATCAGCAAATGTCGTCTTAATCTATGTACTGGAAAGTACAATTCATCGAGATTTTTTATGACAGGCGATATGGCGATGGATAAGATGCGTAACAAGAAGATTGGATACAACTGACGTTGATCCTACAACAAACTTCCCTGGTGTAACTAGGTGGATTAATATTTTTTTACTGCTGATGATCGACTGGGGCGCTTGTCTACCAAATCAACGAGCTTAGATCCAATGCACGAAGTGGATTCGGATTCGTCCTTACTTATTTCTCTACATGACGAATTTTCCAGTTGAAGTAGTTTGAATGTGCGAATTGAATGTCGTAGCAGCCAGATCGTATTCCGACTACTGCAACCATCTTTGCTGAAGAGTTCCATAGTCAGAGGAAACTACAAGTGAGTTACATTCATGATCAAAACCAGTGTTCGCAATGTCATAAGTAAATAAACTCCAGAAAATTTTACCTGTCCGAAGCATACTGCAAAGTAGAAGGGCGTGTTCACACTTTCTTGACTGATGTCTTATCTCGTGTTCACAGTCTGTACATCGTAAAGGTGTATTGTCATATTTTGGCCCAAACTTAGTTGTTTGTACCCATCCAAGATAACGGTAGTTTGTAACCTCTTCTATGGGTTTGCTGGCTAGAACCGTTTACCAATAGCGAGCAGTAAGAACCGCAATTAATCCAAACAGACGAAAATACACAGTAAGTATGGAAGTTTTCGCGAAGGTGGACACTTAAACCACCATGTGTTTACAAACCACGTCTTCCACATTTTCGTTATACTCATTGACGAGTTTGTCATTTTAAACAAATAGCATTATGATTTCTTTGAAAAACATTATTTTTGTCAAATTATCACGGAAGAGCTCCTATGATTGTTTCCTAAGAGTTTATACAAATATCACTCCCCACTGGGATTAGTGTGTTCTCTTAATTAGTTACGATTAACTTTGCCCGAAGAAATTACTAGGGAGTCAATCCGTATCACGAAACACAACATTTAGCACATCTTTCTAGGCTTGTGAAAATCTTTTACTCCTATGAGCATCGATTCTATGGGTCATCGATATGCTGTTATTGTTTCGTCAGTGAACAGTGTATTGAATTTATCGCGCTAAACGTGTACACTTCCTGTCGTCAGTTAATGTACTGTCATTAAATCATTAAAAATTCCTCGGAAAAGTTGCTTGGTCTCGAAAATCAAGGCTCATCAGTTATTTCTCGTTTCGCATGATATTCAAATGGACGTAGTGTACAAATCGTTTAAAGTGTTAAAACGATTTATTTAAATTTCCACGTAATCTGTTGTCAACCATTCTTTTAAATTTTTATTGTGCATGACAGAATAAGTGTACATTTTTATCCTCATTCATTTAAGTGTTAGAACCTATTCCGTGTTCTGTAAATGGGAGAATTCAATGAGTGGCTTTTGTTTGTTAGGTTTTCAATTTAAAGTACCTATACTTCCCGGTTCTTTTCAGCTTGATACACCCGAACGCTTCCAGCATTCGTAATTTTTGTGATGTCTCCGTATGTGACTGAAGTTTAAATCTATGTCATGGTACTTGATATCTTTTCTAAGGCTGTATGATTAAATATAGTTTACGGAATATTTGCAAGCGTGCACCATTTACATCAGCAATCATATGGTCACGAAAATCAACAGCGCAAATTAGGATTATTTCATGGTCAAATCATAATTAACATTACTCAAAGAACATTTCAGAAAATGCTGGTTTTATGACGAATATTTTTGTATCGAATGGTAACAGACAAATTTTAAGCAGTTTTCAGTTCAGCACACAATCAAAATATAACAGCACTTTTGGAAAGTGATCCAAGGAGACCAGAAGAACCGCGATCCTTTCAGTAAAACCAGTTTTCTAACTCAAACACACATCACAAGGAATGTAAAACTAGTCATAATTAAAATTGTCTACCTTCTCTTACAATTAACCAAAAAAATTAAAAGTGGTGTGACATAATTACTACTGAACCCAAGGCAATTTTTATTAAGTAGTATTTGTCAGTGTACGTGAACTTGACTAATTTGCCCTTATTCTCAGTTACAGTAAAAATCTGAAACAGAAAACGAGCGTAGACGAAAACTGAATGTTTTGTGCCATTCTCGACAAATACTTTAGTACTTGGACAACGGTTATTGAAAATCGTCTACAGATTAGACTAAGCAGTATACCCTGAACAGATAACTGTATTGTTGTGATAAACGTGTTATTCTTGCTATCAATACAACTATCCTTGAAAAAGATCAAACGTTCACCGCATTCCACAAAATTACAACGAGTTTTTTATGTTGAGTTCGACAGAATAAATGGCGACAAGATGTAAGCTCACCTGAACCTGTACGATTATGAGCTATGAGAATTAATTTTGCTGATGTTGTATGCATACGAACTGGATTCAGTTATAATGTACTGAGTTTGCACCTACTGCATCACTCGGTTTACTGACTACAACAGCTCTTCGTATAAGGCATATTTCTGACTGTTTGTCCATAATCACAAGTGAACAATGCTCGTTAGCTGGTATGCGAAATTGTAGATGAGTCAAAATATTAGTGAACGGTCACCGATCACGAATCTTTTATATTTTTTTAGAACGTTGAGGTGTGAACTCAAAAAGATCGGTATCTTTTGACAAACGATCGGTCTTTAAATCAGTTGTCTTAGTGAAGACAAATATGTCAAGGGGTTCATTGGTTTGTGTTGAAATCAGCACAGTGAGTATAGATCAGAATGTTGCTTTTTTGGAACTTTTCATGTAATATGCGTGTACGACAATGTCGTCCCTCCGTGTTCTTTTTCAGTGAGTAGTGCTCACACAAACATAGTCAGTGTGCCACCAGGACGGTTCTCTCACCCTCCTGCGTCATTTCCCGTACCACCTACCCTTTCTATCTTCACTAACTGCACCCGCAGGTACTTAGTTTGCTGATGGATGGCGCCATTTGGGCATACAGCTAGCACTATGCCGCCTACCTGGCCATCCAGTTTAATCTACTACATACTCTTACGGCTAAGTACACGAGGGATACCACCACCAACAAAAACATACAAGGTTTAGTCATTCCTCACTACCCTTCTTGTATTCGTATTACCCCCCTGTCCGATGAAAATTCTGTCTGTACTCACACAATCCCGAGTTTAATGTCAAGGTGTATGTGTCTTGATCTTCAAGTCCTCGACAGACCCGTACGTGTGTGTGTGTGTGAGTACGTTTCACGGAAAACCCAAAGTTATTAGAAAGGGCAGTCAATCAAACTGATCATACTACCGCCTAATCCCTAAGCCAGTCTCATGAGTGTGGGTGATTTAAGACCTTTTTTAAAGTCTACTGATGTACAGTCAACATATGGGGGTGGACGAATAGACATGCTTGCTAACACGTTTACTTTTACTCCATACAGGTCAATCAGTCCAGTTCCACTCCAACCAAGGGAGGCTAAAGACATATTATGAAATGCATAGTAAAACGATTATCAGCTGCTGTTTAGCGGGTTACTGGCTTCTGCTGAATCGAAGAGGTTCATAGGTGTTCACTATTGACAGATAATGTTATACGGAATTATGCTCCTTCCAACCTACTCGGCATATCCTTGGTGCAACTTGTGCAGTTCAACTTCACATGAAGCACTATGAACCGTATAGGTCGTGCATCATTCACGTTTATTGAGAAGTTTCTCATTAGAACAGACTTCTGGTTACATTTGGATGACAATTCGGAATCTTCGATCACTCATCATTATCTCAAACATACCTAAACCTGTTCCATGAGTTGTAATTTTTACGTTTGTGGACACTGTAGGAGAAAACTAGTTGGCCGAACTGAAAAAAGTGACTACTATGTTGACTCCATGAACTGGAAATCAGAATACTACTTATTTGCAAATAATCTTGAGTTGATCGTTTAGATGTCACCGGGAAACACGCTTCAGAATCAAGAGGGCTCTTAGTTTCGAGTAAGTTTTACGTTGTTCACATATATTAGCTTCGAATGAGGGTGTGTTCTGTTTCATTTACTTCGATCGACCAATTCGTTTACTTATCACAAAACCAGTCATTATGAACCGAACAAGGAACTCGGCTAAGTCGGTCCTACCCTTCAATTCCGAATCAACCGGTACCACTACGGTGTAAGCCAAATGAAAATTGAAATTGCCTGCAGTGAGTAACGGAGGAGATACTAACGCTTACATTGTGTAATTTGAAGTACAGGCCACATGCGTTACAGACCGGCTCTCCATTGGTGTTACGTCGCCATAACGTGGTTGTCACTGTACGGCAGTTGGAGCATATGGTTCCGGTTCGACGACTGGAGGATTGCTGTGAACAGACATCAGACAGAGGGAGAGAGAGATGCAGTGTAACACTTGGTGGGTTTAATAGCTTCCGACAAATAAAATACGTGATGAAGAAGTTAGTTTTTTTTTGACGTTGTTGATGCCGATGTGACTTTTGTTGTTGTCATCAAATTGTGCACAACACGATGGCTGATAAGAAACAGTTATTCTAAGAATAGTTCAAGATTCATCTGATGTGACTGAACCGCTGGAACTTATGACTATAGTTTTAGGCACAAAATCTACACTAACAAATCCATTACTCATAATCACTGAACTAGGTCTTAAGCAGACACAGTTTATTTGACTTCAGTTATGTCAGTGGTCGGATGACCGAAGCTTAACGACTGACTATTTCACATTGTTTACGACTGTCAGTTTTCAATTGTGAAAAGAAGTTCGAGATTTCTGCTCGTTAACTCTCAAAACACGACCGGTTTCACCCTCGCCTGATCTGCTCCGGCTAAGATTATTGGGGCGATGTTCGATCAGGTAATCATTGCGCTGTATATCAAACCTCTATCCATAGCATGAGAAACCGATAGCCAGTAAGTTTGCAACAACAGGGCTCAGTTCAACTGCTCGCTTTTACCCACATATTGTAGTGGGCATTCACCGGTGTAACTAGGATTTATGTTCATAAAACATGACAAGTTTTGACAACCCATCTCGCCTCAGTTGTGATAGCTGCGCGTGTCCAAGGTCACGATTGATGTGAGCAACTAGCCGAAATGGACAGTCTTGTCTACCTCTCAGATGGATTTGGACATGTGGTTACGCAAGCTAGCAACAGATCGAAGTGTGAAAGACGAAGAGTGGGAGGCAACCTGACAGGTATACTGAGCTGGCCTCAAACATTTGGATTCAACGTGAAAGTCTTCTGACATGAACAATGTCAGCAGATTTGTTCATGTGGAAATCGACGGGAGGAATTTGAATGACTCTTAGGTTGTTCCTCTAAGTTGAGTATATCTACGAAGAATGAGACGGTCTAGCAACAGGCATGCGTGTTTTTCATAACCATAAGTATTAACCGCGTATATAGGATTGACATATTCCTTTCTTCGAAGGGCGTATAGTTGACCAATCAGCATACGGGTTTATCGTGTTCAAATTCAGCGCCAAACTACCAACTTGTGAGGACTTAAGTCGGATCACACTAACAACTTCTCTACATATACGTTTATTTAACCGAGTGTCGGCGAAAATTAGCAACTAGTTTTGAATAATAAAAACATAATCTATGCTGGGAACGAAGGGATTATTTACATATGTTACTCAAATTACAAGCACAAAACCAGAAGCCCTCGTTGGAAATGTTATTTTTACCAAGATATGAACAATGAACAGTTATATTAGATTGTTGAAAGTGTTCCCATGCTGACACCAAGGATACCGTCTTGCAGGAATAAGTTTAGATAAAAACGGGCTAACAGCAAATATAGGCGAGTATAAGTGCGTTAGTCGCCATCCTGTGGTTAGGTACATTTTTTTCAGGTTTTCAACAGTTAAAAATATGAAAAATGCGTTTCCGGACTAAAAGGGAAACAGAGGTTTATATTCACTTTTCTTTGCGACTGTGTTTGCTCCGTCAGTTGTCACTTTTCATGCGTTACTAAGCTCTTCTATCTGATACCCCCACCCAAATCAAACAGAACAATGCAACAATGCTGGTGGTTCTGACTAGTCATGATGAGGACAAGCCGTTCTCAAGTCGGAATGAAGTCAATGTTTTGGGATTTGCACAGGAAGTAAGGCTGTGCTTACACACCAGCGAGCTTGTATGTCTGTGTATGTGTGTGACTCGTTGCCGCAGATATGGCACCGCTAACAAGGTAACAGCACAGACGGTGGTTGCAACAAACGACGCGGCACAGTGCGCTACAATGACAAGACTTCCGTCTTACTCCATGACCAGGTTAGAAAACAACGATTTAGTGAAAAGCAACGCTCATCTATCATAAACCGTTATTACCTCACTTCTAACCGGATGCGTTGCGACTTTGACAAAGTGATGAGTGTTACAATCCTGACTTATGGTACGTGATTAGGCCATAGTCTGTGAACTTGTATAGATAACAGAGGTTATGAAAGCAGTTTTCAAGATCCCCACGAGAATGATAGTAGACACTGGCAGCGTTAATATGTAATCACCGTTAGCGATACAGTCAACCGAAGGTAATCGTGCGCTCAGTGTTATACATGCTGCCCTGAGTGTTTGTTTGTTTGGCTTCCCGATTAGTAGTACATATTTTTAAACCCCCTTGTTGCATACACATAACATGCACTTGTAAGCACTGTAGCATTACTTCCACATCAGCATACTACCAATGGGCATTTTCAAGAAGCATAACGAACGGATCTACACGAGGCAGCCACATCAGCTAACCACCAAGTCAACCAGCCAGGTGGACGATGCCGGCCCCTGATCACACATCTTCCAGTCTTATTCCTTCTGGTTTATACTAGATATTAAGTATGAGAGCGTACTTACAAGTGGTGATGTGCATTTGCAAGTGTTCTTTGGCTCAGGCTATTGTGACGCGCTATTCCTAAGCCGATTGCTGCCAACAGCATACTGTCAGACAAGGATATGTGAACGGCAGGGACCACATCAGAACGAGTGATGATAAGAAGGTAGAATTGGCTTAGTGACGTGAAGAAGTGGGACGTTCGCCTCATGTTCGTCAAATACTTCGCTGATTAGACTGCATACCCTCGGTGTGCGAAATTTAAAGTTGACTGTGATTCCGAGGAAATAAAGTTGACCGAACAGAGGTGTGGGAGAATCGATCGAGGAACTGTTTGTCCAAGTCTAAAACGCACTAGGGGGCGGGGAGATAACTTTCAAACGAAGAACGCCTAGTAAACATGTGGTTCTATGGTAATGCAACATTTCCATTTCTCTTTGAACTAAGTGTGAGTACCCTCAACTATTTTTCCTTAGCAATTCAGTATGGTGGTCTACACGTGCAAACACTATATTAAAATACACCTTCATAGCCTGATACCATTCACAGTGAGATATCACATTAACTGCAAAGGCGGCCATCATTTAGAGGCGTTCAACCAGGTCTACCCTATGCTTACGATAATTGTCTACGGTCAGTGGCCTCTAAACGGAAGTTGCGAACATGTCCATAGCCTCATTATTTTGATGCAAACTCATCTGCGGCCGTTTCCATCAAATTTCCAACACTCACTATGTTGATTCTCCTTTCGAAGCAAATGTGGGAATATCATCCACGGTGACTGGAGCACGGAGAAACATGATTGGTCAACAGTGCTATCCCGGCTTATCCAGATGAAGACGGTCACCAAGTGAACACTGATCAAGCCTTCCAGCTGGTATATCGTGGGCCAGGCAACCCATCAAAAGCCGTCCGACTGGAAAGATTTTGTACTACCCAGCTTATCGAAATCAGGTTGCTTGACTAGGTATTGTCATCAAAAGCAGTTTGTTCAGTTGCCACCCCTACGTTAGCCATAAATTCACCGGATCGATGGTCAGCCTGTGCAATCAAACCGAAGGATGAGGACGACGTAATAGATCAAAAAAGTAGTCGCCAATTGAGTGACCAGTGAGTTAGTTTCTCTGTAATAAGGCCGATCGATATCTCGATCTAACTCCATTCCCTCCATATAATTGCACCGGTATAAAGAAGAACTATCGAAAAAATGTTCCCCTAAATGTCTTTAGTTTCATTATTGTGATGGGCATATTTGAAACACGGAGATCTTTCTATTGTTGATCTCAGTAGCCATCCTGTTCGTGATATATTGTGACCACTCCCTGTTTCTTTCAAACACTGATTGTATCGACACACAGTCATTGTTGTGATAGGGGATTGTTTCGATGACCATAACGGAATCCATCTGTTTCTTTCGAACAATACGATTACAAACACCATATCTCTTACCGAAATTTCTTTCGACAGTGACGGACAATATTGTCTACGTGATCGCTTTCAGGTGACAGAAACTCCAACATATTTTCTCACAATTATTGCATTACTGAACCATTGGATATAGCAATTTAGGTTCGGCTATTAGATCACGACTCATTTACGTTTTCTGGTCATATTATAATACATCCCGTGGAGCAACTAAAGAAGAAATATGTCATAATGACCCAACTGAAATTTGGGCAATGTACACCGCAACTACTGGCTGGTATAGAATGCAAGACTAAGTGCCAGCTATAGTGAACTGTTTTGCCAGTGTAATCTCCGACATAGTGTTAGGATTGCAGTGCACATTGTCCGGTTTGGTTGGAATCATCATGAAGATAAAGGGCTGTTAGAAAGACTCCTGCAGCCATTATAAATTGACATCGGTTCATTGAGAAATGATATATGGAGTAGAAGACAGTGTTTTCGGTACATCTGAAAACTGGAAATACATTATGCTTCGTTTCTAAGTGAGTCTGTCTAAATGTTTTTTTAAAGTAGAAGACTGAGACTAAAAGTAAACAGTTTGTAATTTAAAATACTCGTTATTCGTGCTAATTTGTCGGGAGACTTAGATGCACTGAACGTTGCTCACCTAGCTACTGCGTCAATTTACTTCCAAAGTTGATTTGTAGGTTTGAAATTTATTCGGTTTTAATATGTGCGTGTGATGTTAAGCAAAAGGCTTAAGCTATTCTTCTTTCTGTGCTATTGCTCGTCATTCTTGTTGGCATCTTCTTCGTTGTTTATTGTGTGTTGCACTTGTTTATTCGTTTGTTTTGTTATGGTTGTTGGTGTTGTGTTATGTTAGCTAATGTGTCAGTCACTCTGTTCCCATCCGAACATCGATTGTAATCTCTTTCGGAAAATTTCCCAACCAAACTGACATGATGCCAATCTTCATTAAACACACAAACACACCTGCATATATACGTACACGGGCCGGGGGAAAACCGCTAGATACACCTGACTATTCGGCTACATTTTGGGCCGACAACGTTATTCCGGTTTGACCCGATGATTTAGATTAACTCTACTGTCCCGAATCAATTAAACTAGCCATCTGCAAACGTACTATCTGGCAACGCCCTCGCTTATGATGGCTACACCACCGCATGCGTGCGCAACGTGCACAGTATGCTTTGGAACTTCTACAACTAGCAACAGGCTGACCCCGCAGACGAGACCCAACGGGTAAAAGTTCCTGATGAAAAGTATAAGCTCCAGAACCGTTGACCTCAGTGTAACAAATTGTGCTAGTCCAATTTTATTTATGTACTATTCTGCTACACAAGTCATTTTCGGACTCAGGTGAAGGTAATTTTCTGCTGTTTTTTTGGCTTATAAATACCTGTGACAAAACGTTTGATGACTAGCAGTGAAGTTCTGTTATCACGAAAAATTAGTATTCCACCTTGGGCCGGAACCTGTAGAGCAAACTAATCTTCAGACTGTTGAAGTTTTGAAAACAGTGGAGCAATTTGTTGTCATCTGTTTAAACTTATCAGTCATCCCCCAAAACCAAATAGTCGATAAATTTACTCAAACAAACATGTTAATCCTAGATCAATCATTCATTTATTGCTTACCAGTCGGCGTTTGGGCTTGATCAGCGGTCGATTCTGGCCATTCATCTTTTGGTACAAACCGCATGCATTACATAAATAATTTCCTTGTCCATCTCTTCGCCATAGTGGGGTGCTGGTCGCTCCACAGTTCACACATTCCCGACCCTCTGAAGACAGATCAAAGAGAGAAATATGCACATCGATAAGTTGGATTTTGGGAGCAACTCATACAGAGCTTCACTACATCTTTAGTCCAGTTTTCAGCTAGGGAGGTTCATCCGATGAATTGGATAAACCTTCAGTTCTATTAAAGGAATGAAACAAAAAATTAGTGGGCAAAACTGGAGAAAAAAGTAGTCTTTTCTTGTCATAAACACATTACATATTAAGACAAGTTAGCTGACAAGTTGATGACAAGTTCTGTGATCAATCTCAAACATTGCGTACAGTAGATGTTATAGCCACTGTTTGCGCAACAAACATGGATTATTAAGAGGGCTACGGATAGGTAATAGGACAGTGTGAGAAAAAGCTGAAAAATGCTCACAGCTGAGCTAGTTATTTACGAATATATGCACTCGATTTGGGTTTCATACCTGTTAGTGCTCGAAAATTGTAGTCCTCTGCACGTTCTCACGCCCAGGCGTTCTTTACGAACGGGACTAACTGAAAAGTTTATTTGGGTGCATAAGTTGTAATAATCTGTGACTTGCATTCAAGTTATGTTACTGAAAGTAACCATTGCTTGTCGGTGACTGTCTTTGTGTTACAAAGACTGTGAACTTACGCCTCGTGTTTGAACGTCTATGCGAGGAATAGGCGAGAAATGTACGATGGATAATGAACGAGAGTAAGCAGTTAGAATGTTATAGGAAAATCTGGCACAAATTCTGTTCAAAATGAGCAAGATGAACTAGGTTAGATTCAGGGACGCCAATGTTAACTTTCAAGCAAACAGCTTATATGTAAAAATCTTCGGCATGACCGGCAAATCACGGTAGAGGACAGTCTAGCCGATGGATAAGGATCCAACCATCATCAAACATACTTATTTATGAAGAACGCTTGTAAACGGAAGACAACTATTTTGGGAAGTGTGACTTTGAGATAGAAGAAAATTTAGATGAATATGTAATGTCAGCTGCAGATTTTGGCACGATGCAAAAGCAATGCAAATACAGGGAGCTATTTAAATACGTTTTTCGTGTACTAGGTTGTACCAAGGCAAAAGTTTATATCAGATTGTTGTGACAGATTTTGTTCTAAATGACGACAAACATGTTAGTTTAGTTATAGCTGATTGAACTGTTTCACTGAGCTCATGGTCAGGGGTAAACTTTTTAGACTGGAAAGAGTGAGACTGACTTTGCAATCAAGCCTGTCTGATGCACCATAAACATTTAAAAAAAGAAATACCTGACAACTTCACAATGTTCAACAAGCGAAAAAAAACAACGGACTCAAGAAGTCTCGGACACACTAGCCTGTTTGATGAGCACTTAGAACAGTATGTGACAACAGACAGTAATGAATAAGCATATGATAAGATAACCTTCAAATATGAGAACAAAATCGATCATTCGTTTACTCTTGTGTCACTATTATAACTTATCTTATCATAATAAGAAATCGGCTCATATCGATTATTGATTTGGCTACTGTGGGGACCTTACACAGCATGTGCATTCGAGTGTTAATCGGTCACTTTTTTAGTGAATAAAGCGTCTAGTGCATTTGCCAATGTGGATGCATCAATTATTACTAGTATTACGAAGATCATCCGAACTTGACAGGGCACTCACATACATACAATCAAAATATGACCAGACTGTTTCACTTTATTCGACCAGTCGGGATGAACAATAAACAAGTCGGAAAACAGATAAGCAAATACGAATGCATGTAACGACGTGCGTAACGATAATTTAATGTCTGCCCATAGACACTTGGCGTGACCACTGCATATTCCGCTGACGAGGTCACCTGGAAGACAGACGTTACCCAGCTGTTTTCCTCACGTCTGTTTTTTTTGCTTCGTCACACTTGCCCATGGGAATGTTTCCGGATATTGTTTTGTTCATTTCTTCAAAACTTTGAGTCATCCACAAAGAGAATGTGCAAACGCAAAACTGCCGGTAACACATTAATCTTATAATACTGTTGCACGTGTGATATCTTAAGCAGTTATGAATCATTAGAAGTTAAAATAATCAACTTTGAAATCTTGTTAAGTAAAATTTAAAACAAATATGTTTGAATAACATCAGTACAGGTAAACACAAATGATTTGTGTTTAAATGGCAATAATGACATTGAACAGGACTATGTTGAAGCGATGGTAAGCGACTTACCGGTGGATGTAAGTTTTTTGTTTTTCATCGATTTCAGACTGTTCGAATTCATAATATTTGGGGTACATGTGGCATTATTCACCGCGCCAATCATGGGAATTAGACTGAGGCCATGGTTTCTATTGAGTGAGATTGAGCTGGATTGGTTCGATGGACTCATGTGAGTCTGATACGTATGATTTGGGTTATTTGATTGTTGTGTGGATGATTGGTGTGACTGATAGTGCTGAGGCGGTGGCAGTGGCTGCATTCCGGTCGATGTTGAATGAGCACTGGCCACTGCAGCTTGAGCGACGACGGCTGCAGCAGCCATGGCTGCGGCGGAATGATAAGCGGCGCTGGCTGACATGATCTCTTCCATTGGATGATTATTACCCTGAAGATTCGGGTGGTTAGCATAAGAGTAGACGCTCATGGAATTCGGCATGGAATTCCGCTTGTCACAAAGTTCGTCTTCTGCACACGGCAGCGAGGAGTATTTTGCACATTCTTCTGTAAGCAGGCGAGCAGCTGTGGAGGTTTCTTGCTGCTGCAACTGTTCTTCTTGAATTGAAGGATCTAGCAATTCCTCTCTATTACCTCGTTGTATTCGCCGACTGCTTCGGTGACTGACCGATGAATCAGTGTGTGACAACGCGCTTGTACATTGTGCCTGCATTCCAGATGCACCAGGCTCTCGTGAGAGATGGACACTTTGACGATTTTTGGGGTCAGAGTTAACTGATGCATAGAAAGAAGCCAACTGTTGAGGCGTCACTCCTTGAGGATAACATAAATTTGGATTCCATGCAGCCGCTGCGGCAGCTGCAGCGGCGGCTGTAGGAATTAAATTATTGACTGGTGTTCCATGGCAACCGTTTGACAAAGGCCCATTGGCTAGCATAGAGTAGAGCTGTTCTCCAGAACGACAAGAGTCAGGGCACGCTGTTTGAGATAGATTGGACAGCGAAGGCGCTAGAACTGAATGCAATGAATCTAAGCTCGGGTTAGCTCCCTTGGAATGTTGCAAGCTTTCGTAGTGGGAAAACAGTTGATTGGGTATTGGATAGTTCTGGTGAGGTGGTAAACGAAAAGGATAATTTAGCGTTTGATAATCCGTCCCTAATGCATACGGATCGCCAGACCTCTCTGGACTGAGATTACCCAATTGCTTCACTGGCTCCGATGTAGGATGCGTTTCGAGCGGATAAGTTCGCAAATGAGGTTGGTAAGATGTATTTCCTTGTTGATCAGTTTCTTCGCGGTGTGGTCTTGAATTCCTTTCAGTGCCAGCATAATCCTCACTGTTGTTTTCTGAGGCAGCCTTAGATGTTCTGCAAGTGTTAGATTGTGCGTCAACCCTGTGAGTTTGCCGAAGTTGCTCCCGTTCCGGGCGATTAGATTCCATACCAGATACTTCGCTGGAACTGTGAGGCACTCTTCGGATATGTTTGCGGACATCCCCAGACCAAACTGAGTTTTCCCTATTACTGGATAATTCCATTCGCGAAGCTGTTGAGATACGAGATGTGTTGCGCGAGTCTAATTGGTTCTTTGTTTCTTGCACATTTGATTCCGTTTTCATTATCTCACGTGATCTAGAATTCGTACACAACGGCGAATTTCGATCAGCTGGACGTTTATCCATATTCTCAGTGGGGATTATGTTTGAATTCATCAGACCGCTTCGAAAAGCGTCCATCTGATGAGGTTGTTGTAGTTGGTAGTGTTGATAGGCTTGACTCAGATTATGCGGGTAAGAATGGGGATAATTTTGGCCAACCAGTAAATTGGAGGCGTTGTAAAATCCAGCCGAAGTAACTGAGTTTGGTATATTGTTCGAATAGTTGGGAAAGTCTGTTCCAATTTGACACCTATTCAAATGATGCGTCCATCCAGCATCTGATATCTGAGGTCGATTGACAACTGCCGGCGAGGCAGGTATAACTGCCATTGGGAACATACTGAAAGGGAGAAGGAAATGTAGTTTGGTTTAAGCAGATATGCCACAACTTGGTTATTCGACAATTGAAAAAAGCAAATCATTTTCCATCCGAGTGGTTAGCTAACAGTTATCTGTGTCTGCTGGCAACTTCTTTCATCTCTACCCAGTATGGCCAGAAGTGAAGACACCCATGATGAGATCAAGTTGAACATGTGATTATCAAGCTAACTATTCACAATCAACTAGTTAACTTGTTAAGTGAGGAAAGTGGAATCGGGGGTGACATCGAACGCTAGCCACTGATTATCGTGAGTCAAGCATAAGACGTGAGAAACTTCCTTCAGCTGAGGATAGTTATTAGACTTAGAAAGTCCCAGGGGGAAATGTCTGCTCAATAAATCCTGTTCCACTCCCTCCATCCTCTCCCTCGGGTGATCAGTTTTGAGATGGAAACGCCCAAATGTACTCACCCTGAGATATACCAGGATTTAAGATTGCTGTCACTGTTAACAGGTTGAGGGCTACAATTATAAGATGAAGTACTCCGATTTTGATGCAAGCACTAAATGCATGTAAATCCAACAAATCAACGTCAGCTTCTTCTTATACGATCTACACTAAACAGCGGATTAGTTGCGGAAAAATTGTATTAAAAACTGACCATCCCATGTTTTATTTTGAAAGCATTTTTGTGTTGCGTGAAACAACCCACCGCTGTAATCACGTGGAACGTAATTCTAATCTAGTTTTGGATACACCTGCTCCCAGTTAGTGGGAAAATTAGTCCTGGAGATTCGTGTGCAGGGCTGCAAAGACGGTCGGTTATCCGGTTTGTTACTGACATTTGCACCAGTGTTGGTCGCAGACGGAGTAGAGCTTTTCAATCTCATTGAACATGAGTTTCTGATGCAAGCATAACACAGTTTTGTTGTTCCATACTCCGCATAGCATGTGCGTATGTGGGATTCGTACAATGCAATCCCCCTCATCTGCTCCCAACCACACAACTGCAACCGTTACACAGTGGCTGTTATGTTACTACTGTGGTTTTCGTCGTTCGAACAGCTCAACGCTTATCGTTTAGATCTAATTGCGATCGGTGTGCCAACCAGGCCAGCCGAAAATTAACCAGTGTGTGGCACACCAACTCTTAGCACTGCTCATGTTTGCCAATTCGGAAAGCGTGACGTTGTTTCAGTACAGAGGGGAGGTGGGCACGTCGAACAGATAGATGGTGAATGAGCACCAGATCAAGACGAGACGAGAATGACATGAACCCAAACGGCAGGAAAGAGGGCTGCAGGACTCCGATGAGCTGGGTCGATCACCACAACCAGCGAATGAGAGGTCGTCACACCCGCATATCCGAGGGACTTAACAACGTCACTGGAAATTGTACAGGTAAACGTGTGCTAGTTGAATTATCCTGGATCCATGAAACGCTCGATGGAAACAGACAAAAGCCAATTAACTAAGAGTGGTCTATTCAGAAAAATAATCAAGTTCACAACATAAAAACCTGTTCAACCATATTCTGTTTGCAGCTCAATCAATCGTATTCACCACACCAGTCTGACTTGAAATTCATATGGAGTTTAGATATAAACGCAGACTACAAATGAAGTTACCTCCGGTACTTTGTTGAACCAGGTTAATGGAACACATTGTAGACTTGAGTGGGTTGATCTAGTGCATCTCTAATTGTTGATCACGATGCATAACAAAACAGTTGTGTTTCATCCAGTTTTCAAACATATCCATCACAAGATCAACTGTCCTAGATGATCATTTTAGCCCTAGAGCAACATAGTCTTTCATGTCATCCTGACTTCGGCCCCGGTTTACAGTACGGAGAACTATGAACAAAATTCGTGTCCAGCTGACATGAACACACACCAACATCTGTCCGATGTGGCGTTGGCTGATGCTATCGAAGATTCTTATCATAATCTGCCGGCGTTTAAACAATGGATTCCTTGTCGTTCAAGTTGGTCGGAAATTGGCCAACACAACTCTCACGTAACAAAAATGAAACCATCTGCTGAACCGCTGAGTTTCGGGGTTAATACCCTGAACGCACACTTGACGATAATTGCAACCGTCTCCATCTACAGTAACACATTCCCTGTTCATATCTAATCCGCATCAGGGTCGGTATGGTTACCATTGATTCGCTATTAGCACTGATCTTCCAGCTGATTTTGAAATTAGACAGCAGTGTGGATTCTTCGTCCGCTTTCCACAGGTTATGACGAGAACTCACCGAAGACCGATTTCGTATATCTGCCCTCGAGTGGGTCTGCATTCTACTATCATGCGTTCGAGTGAAACAGTCAACAAGCATAACTCCATACAAATGCCGCACTTGTCATTAAACCTCAGATCCTGTAGTTTTATATGTACTGAAGGATAGGTAAGCGCGGATTCCAATAGAAGGATACAAAGTAGAATATTGAGCGGTGTAATGCGATATACATAGTTGAGTAGTATGCGTTCATCTTTCGCTACTTTACTTACTTGAATATCTTCTAGACAGGCATATACCAAGGGAGGGAGAACCTTACTAAATTCATTGAAAATAGTTTGAGTTTATGGCACAACCTTTTGACTGGTTATTAAATACATCTTGTTTGTGATCTTCGTGGCCACCTCTAACAAAACCGAGAATATACCGCAACAGATTCAAGTCACATACAACCATGAGTAACTTCGAATAATCGGTGTAATTATCATCCGACAAACATTCCCCAGTAGTGACATTCACTTTAGGTTTCTATCTTGTGAGCGTCTCTGGTCATTGCTGCAGATCATCTAGTCGAAACAAGCAGGTTAGCTTGTACGCACTGTGACCAAAATGTTCGTAAAGTTGATTTGCTAATTAAACAGGATGAATATTGCTCAGACTAGGTGTTTCCATTTGCTGTCTCCTCTCAGTGCTCCTTTTTCTAACTACCTTAGGGGTGTGATAAGTTTTGCAGTTTTGCATGCTATCGCGAAAGTGTGCTCACAGACTCGATTGTCAGTACGGAAGCTGCTGCTAAGTGCGTCACAATCTAGACAGTTGTGCACATATGCGAAATCTACGTTTCCCATAACATTCTGAATAGACGCGCTAGCGGTGGCCTGTAGATATAGCAATCTGGTTTTCTCGCATATAATCTACCTAGCCCAAATGCTAGTGTTAGTGCTGAAATATGTGGGCGCATCATCTTGTTTGTCCGTTTATATCTCTCTCTTGTTGTCCGTTCGCTCCAATCTCGACAAAGTTATTTCCCGTCGATAATATAGCAACTGTGCTTAAATACCTACGTAGACACGCAACGAACAAATATGAAGGTATCTAAGTTCAATTGCCGCTATACAAGCGTTTTCTCTCTCTCTCTCTCATTAGGTAGTAGATTAGAATGCAGTCTGAGTTCGTATGTGTTTGTGTGACTGAAGTAAGTGGATGGTCCATCTTGGTTCCCAGCAAATGGATCTTGTCTAAAGACAGATCGTCCAGTATACAATACATCTAGTATGGTTGATATGATATTATTCTGTTGATTAACGTGGATGCAATGTGTATGTCGATTCTGAGTTTACAAATTTTTGTTTTAATCCGTGTTAACCAACCTCCCTTGTATCCTGAAAAAAACATTCCATCTGATTTACAGAACACTGGGTCATGGCAGTCTGGTATCTTTCCATTTCTTCAGCTTTGTTGGTTACTAGATGTAAGCCTTTCCTTTGTCTTCCACACAAACTGCAGTATTATGTACTCTTCTGGCAAAACTTCTCTTGCCGTTTAACCTCACTATCTTGCTCCCTAGCTTAAATCTTAGCACTGGATTATCTCTGTTTTTGTTTTCGAGAAATAAGAGTTTCAGTTTCATACTAACTTACCAACAGACAAACCACCACTGACCGACTGAATCACAACGGTCTTCGCTCACACGACTCTACATCTTATTCCTTCGCTTTG
Organism: Paragonimus heterotremus; assembly: GCA_013368495.1. NCBI lineage: Eukaryota > Metazoa > Platyhelminthes > Trematoda > Plagiorchiida > Troglotrematidae > Paragonimus > Paragonimus heterotremus. The sequence continues at coordinate 82,008 of LUCH01002283.1, forward strand.
ACACTAAGTAGGGAATCACAAATGGTGTAGTGCAAGCCACTTATGATAAATACTATGTGCAAACGTCTTTTAGCATCGGTCACTGCGATGCTCTGATCTGAAAAAGTATGCAGCCTACCGTGTGTCAGAGCCAGCGTTGGTGAACGCAACCGGACCTTCCTTGTATAATGACTATCTTCTCATGCGCCACAGGATGACGGTTACCATCTTACATGACAAAAAAAATTCATTTCATGTTAATGATGAATTGGACGTAGTTTGTCATGATAATAAACGGTTTACCAAGCAAAGTGGAGTTAGCTCAAGTTGATCTAATGATTTTATACTTATCTCTTAGTTCAGCACAATTCGAGCCAACCGCTAAAATTATCGCCCAACGCAACCTGCTCAGAAACAGATAGTGACTGTTACATGTGAATCATCATTTATATTTGTTTGCAGCTTGTGCATTCGTGGAAGTCCAAGATCGATTGATGCCTAGAAAGTATGATTTTATTTCCCATCTACATTTTTTTTAACTGCAAAAAGCAAGCGCTTGCTAATTAACAGTAACTAGCCCTAATGTTCAGTCCTGTTGAAAGGTTTACAATAACACACATACACAGACACACACGGAGTGGGCCAAGTGAACGGAACCCATAGAACCACAACTAATTAGCAACAGCTGAAAGAACTTGTGTGAAACCTCCGTTCAGTCCGCTAACCGAAACAGTGTTTAGCTGAAGTGGTCATACGTAGAATTTTCCCACAATATCTAGACCAAGGGGCTATAATGAAAACCAACGCTTAATGTCACCTTGTTTACACTTGAATGTGGGGCACAGCGATTGATCATGGCTTGTCATAACCAAAACTGGAAGACTCATTTTTGGAAGCTGAATCTGTATAAATATTTAAAAACTTGAAGGCTACTGAAGGTCATCAACTGTTCATGTTAGTAATGCATAATAAGGCTAGATCCAATCAAACCAAACTATCGTAGAATATCAAGTGGTACAGTCTTCACGCCCATTCGAACATATATTGTATATTCGGTATAAAAATTCTCCATAAACGGCACTCATTGACATGGAATCAGTAAGAAACTAAGTCTTTGGGTTGTCCGTGCACTCATGATCTGTTTCTTAAATCAGCAAGTCAGATTATCTGTTAT
>LUCH01002283.1:83260-94918 GCA_013368495.1 Paragonimus heterotremus
ACAACGATAATCGTGTACGCAAGCAAAGGATTCTGTGTGCAGCCTAAAATGTCTAACACACTTTATTTATGAACGCCAGAATCAGAAATACTCGTGAAGTGAAGTGTTTGATAGCCACAAAATAACCAAACATTATACAACAAATTCAGGAACAGTATTAATCAACATGGGAGAGCAACTCATCAGTTATTGTTGAGAACGGACACTGATAAGTTACCATCACGTGCACGACGTGATTAGTCGGGGCAAGTGTAAGCGTTCGTCATGTCATAATATATTCTCCATTTTGGGGGAAATATAATATTCCAGTTGGCTAGCATCTATGGTTAAAAAGTAACAGTGATGCAAAGTATCCAACAGGAGGTAAGCTTAAATTGTTATTGTCCAACGAGCTACTGAGAGAAATAAAACCGTGTCTTCTATATTTCAGTGATGTAATACTCTACAGCCTCATTGTAGATTGTGCATCCCACAGTGTTTCGGAAATTCGCTGAAAACGTGGTAGTCACTTATCGTCAGATTTGTGTTTGATATAATGCTTGATTATGGCTTGCAATGGAACTGACACTTCTGTCAGTTGTATGGCCAAAAATCGATTCTTTAACGTCGTAAGGGATATGTTATGTCATGTGTTTGGTTATGGCTTAACTCTACTCCAAAGTGAAGTGCAAAGATTGTGAACGACATGACTAAAAGTTGGATGAAGTACACTGTAACAAATATCTTTATAGGTAAATGGTTTTAAAAGCATGTTGATCTTCAGGGAAACGCACAAGCAACGCCAGTGCCTAATGGTACTCATTTATTAACTGGAGGCGCGTTTTTAATTAAAAACGGTACATATTTAACCCCATATTTCGTGATTTTATCACACTCGATGTGTTTTCACTTTCTAAGCTTGTTGTGATCAATTGGTTTAGGTAGAAATGTTTCTTCATAGATTCAGGCTATGGAAGTTTGACTTTGTCAGCTCTCGATAGCACTGTTAGCGGCTCCTATTTGACAGGGTCATTAAAACGCAACGCAGCCCCAAAAATACAAATGTTTGAGGGCGTATAATTACTAAGGTACAAAAATTGAGGACGTAATGTATAAACGATATCGTCTTTGTTAAGCATCTATCCATCCAATGTCACAGTTTATAGCAAGACACGCCGAATAATCCGTCAGTCCATAAGGGCTTACAAAAATCTGGCTTATGCTTAGCGACCTCACTGTCTTGGATTAACCAGCCCAAAGCCCAATTATGACGTTAACAAGAATCTCTGGGACAGTGATTCCAATATAAGTTTACAAGGATAGACACTGACGCCAAACAGTGGAAGAACTAGAAATAACCGTAAAGGAGGAGCGATGGTTTGAACGATGCACAGTGAATTAAGGAATTTCCAACAGCATAGACAACTGCATTAATGTCTACTTTGTGTAAGGTAAGGCAGTTGGACCCAAATTATACACCATCCTTAAGGGCCAACCTGAGTAGAAAGAGCCCACAACATGACACGATTTATCATTTCTCACCTTGGTTTCCTGTGTGGCATGTTAAAATCCTGACCTTTAAGCACTTTCATGTTCCCACATATCTGCACGTATACCTCCCTCTTTGTGGACTGATTCGTAAGCGAGATCGATTGGATTGTTTACGCTGGCCTACGCTTTCACTTTTGATTTAGTCGGACCCGGTTTTCATTAAGCTGGTACTGGCGCACAACCGAAATGATGCTTCGTATCATCATGGCGCTTCGTATCATCACACTCCTATTCCTAATAGGATCTGCGGGGGTGATACTCTGACTTCTAATGAATACCAAGTGCTCTCAAGCCGATTTCTGTATGTGCATGTATGTATGTGTGCAATGTGCACATCTGCGGGAACACGCCTCCCCTCTAGCACGATTGTGTTCAGCATACCATCTGGATCGGATACTCGTCTCTATTGACATGTGACGTAAACGTCGTGTCACAGCTCGTGTCGTTGTTCACCACGACTCCAACCACAAAGCGTGAACGATCGTGATTTTTGTAAATGTTTACACATGTTTATTCTAATCGCAACGTGGCCCAGTACATGAGATGTGGTCATACTGTTTTCATTGACCGCCAGTACAAACATGTGATCACACATTGACTGACCTATATTGCTGTTCTGTTTGCGTTGGGACAGTAGGTTTGTCACCTTGAAAGGGGGATGGCAGATGTCCAAGGGTCTGCCTAAAGTCATTTCAGTAGACTAAACAGCTCCCGGATATAATTAACTAAAGCTGTTTCAATACGCGTTATTATGTCAGTCCGGAAAGTTTTCTCGTTCATTTCAGCATGCCATTTTCGTCATAGCCTGATTTCCTTTGCTTCGTGGGAGCACTCGTCAGTCCAAGGGTTTGTACAAGCCACAGCAATGTTAACTACCTGCTCGTTCCCTGTTCTATGTTACTGGTAGAATACAAATTTGCTGGAGGGTTCACAAATACACAAGCACCATCCCAGGTTCAAAGGAACAAAGGTAGGTTGAAAATAATAACGCCTGTGTGTAGTATGGAAGCATCGAACATTCGCACATTCTGTTCCAGCATCACAATATCACGTGTGGTTAGTTTGAAACTTCTACAGCTACTCTGAGTTGTACCAATCAGTCTACGTGAGACCATCAGGGCTGACAACTTTGCCTATGAGCAAAGGTTTATAAGGACATAGTTTAGTGCTACGCTTGCTTATAAGAATGATGACAAAATGACTGTCTTAACCATTAGATCGTCTCTTCGTGTTTCGATCGTGTGTGACGGTTTGAACGTTCAGTTTCGATCACCCCAACATGGTCACCATCACAGATCAACAGAATGACGATAGCCATGCGCATGACTCAAGAAACTGAACAAGTGCAGGTTTTTTTTGCTTTTCACGAATATTCATAAGGGTGAAGTGTTGAGCAACAGTATGATTCTGCACCGTATGCAGAATATATGAGCAGGGAAAGACACTCGAATAGTGCTAGAAAAGAACGAGAATAGTAATGACTACGTGCATTACAGTTCTTAAAAACCATCATAAAAAGAACCAAGTTTGGAAGAAGATGAGCAATGCAACGCTGTTTAGATTGTCTGCCAGAAGGTGTATCATAAACACTCTTGAGGTGAATTTGACGGAGTTTGTGAGCCGATAAGTCATTAGACTGTAAAGAAGTCTACCTAGTGGAAGCCTCTAACAGTAACGTCCATAATGAGGTACCATATAATACAACGAATAGAACGAACTAAAGGCCAAATTAATCCGACTGATGAGTAATACAAACTAATCTTCCCACTGAAGTGAAAAGGATATGAAAAGCATTTATCTAGCAAAAGATGTTAGAATAGATGTTGATACAAGGAAGGCGAAAGCTCTGGTTGTAGATTTTCAAATAAATCCAGCTGCTACCACTTATGGCCCAATGCATATGTGAGCTATTAGTGCGACCACCATCCACTCATAACATACGTACCGTCAAGTAAGGTGAAAACGAGCCTTTTGCCCAACGGAAACAGACACACTTATCTGGGCACCTCATATACTTTAATCTGGTAAAGTTTTCAACAACTGAATACAATTTGTCGTTTTCCAGAACCGGTTTAATAATAAAATCGTTCGCAGTCTTTTTCAGAGGTTAAGGTTTATTTTTGTAGATGCGTTTAAATCGTTTGTTACCAGTGTCTCCTGGTCACTTCCACATTCAGCATGCAATCGTTTATGTCGTCCATTCATTCAAACAGGCTAAGAAGCTGAACGCGATGTAGTGCTCTCCAGATCGTTATTCATCACAACAGTGACGCGGAATATTCGAAAATAAAATAGACCATCAAAGACTTTTAGAAATGGACAAAGCACAGACTAGAAAGAACAGTTGAAAATATTGCAGAAGCAAACAAACCATCTCAGACTGCGTTTCTAACCGACGACTTAAGTTATCATAAATTTCCCAATCAGACGGGCTAGGCCTATTTGCTTCACTCAATGGAATGATCAGGAGACTCGCGTTTCTTGATCACGTAATTGCTTGATCATCACAAATCATAAGCTTCTGAGTAACAAACCTACGTAAGCGCTGTAAGTGTGAATTTTATGGCGTACTGTTTAGTGAGATGTGAGTGCAACGTAACCCTCGTTATGGCGTCAATAACTGTACATGTTATTTAAAACGAGAAAGCACTCGGTGGGAACATTTTGTGCCAACTGGCTTACGAGAATCGGAGGATCATCACATTTTGGATGGGTATATTTTCGCAGTACTGAGGCCATTCATGTTTGGCATAAAAAGACAATTTTGGTGATCGTACAATTTATAACCTTGCTCAAAAACTAATGCATCAAACCATGCGTTGTATGTCGGCTCCATGGGATGACGAAGCTGTTGACATGGTATAGGTATTCTTCACCAGAAGCTCTCAGGACAGCACAGGCATCCGCAACGCATACCAGTGGATAACAAACTAAGACTGTGCTCATTTGTACAACGTTTTACAGATTGTGGACTTGGCATTCGCATTGAACTAATTGATGAGACTGATGAGTGTAGGACCAACCTGAATAGCACTCGTGAGTAAAAATGAGGAACAGAGTAATTGACAGCATTCACTCCTCATGGGCTAGACAAACATAGACACACACATGGATAAAACAAATGGTCGAGGTCAGGTAGAATCGATTAGTCGGTTTTGATCCAGCGTGCAAAAAGGTGTGATACTCTATCTCACCTCGGTGTCTATACTTACACCACTCATTTCTCATTACTAATTGCATAGAAGGTCTTCCATGAACACTGTTCAGTACTCGTTTCCTTGCTCAGCTTTTACACAGGGCCACCTCCCCACACGACTGCACGTCATATCATGAATGATACACAAAGTTGAACATAAAAATAAACAGAACAATCGGGGCGAATTTACTCAGATTAGCGTAATATTCTATTCTAAGATGATTTAAGCTTCTGCGCAAGGCCTTGCCTGTTACCTACAACAGCATCCCTTTGAAATGTACGACCATTTTTGACCGGTATTATGTATGGTGAATACGCTTACATTGTGCTTTTATATGCCAAACCAACTAGAGCATGAGCTTTTAGCTGACCAAATAATAACTCATGTACAGACCGAAGCGTCATACCTCGTAGTGTGACATGTCAGTGCAGTCGTTGAATCGTTCATTTTTGATGATCCAAAAGTTTTTCTAATTTAACTTTTTATAAACTCGGCAATCACCACTTCACGTGCCGTATTCGAATCGACTCAATTTTTTGTCTCTATTAGTCAACAAATTAGTCTCGTTGCGATCACGTTGAACTGAATGAAGCTGTACACGAATGCATGAGCACTGTTCAGCGAGATTCACATGACCAAACGCTACAGAGAAGTAGGTGTTAGCAATAGCAATGACGACCACAGTCACAACCACATCAGCAACGAGTTGATCCCCTTACTTTGGATGAGTGTATAGTAAACCAGTGCTCATAAAATTAAAACCAGTTCCGAGTGAGAACTGCACTCTTTTCATGTCACCACCGAGTATCCAATGGATAAAGACCACTTTGTTCATTAGTGCAGTTCATCAGTCTACTTGGAGGCCTACCATTCACAGGTGAGTAATACATAAGAACAGGCCAGCTTTTGGTCGCAAATGAAGATTTATCTACTTATGATAACCTACCAAACAACTGTAAGACTATTACAAATTTGTGGTCACTAGTGCAGCTGGTTAATGGGAGAGGTAGTAATATTAGTGTGTAATGGAACACCCCGGAGACATGCAAATAGCACTGCAAACACGTTTTCGTACACTCGATGGCAAACGGGGTTGTTCACATAGCGCGTATTTTGCAAATAGATCATTAAGCAAAACACCTAGTAAACCAATCACAAGCAAACATTACATTTTACACCCTAATGTGAATTTTTAGTTTTGTAATTGAAGACTACGACCTTGACGAGGCATGCTAATTGGGTTTTGCTTAAGTTATTGCATATTGGCTTTACAAACACAACCCCACCACTAGCCCAGTTTAGCAGAAACCGAACGGATACCTTATTACTGAGATTCAACTCTACTGCGATAACCATGCTTACGTACAAAGTGGTACATTTTTTAAATAGAATGTGCTTATCCTCAGTCAATTAGGTGGCAAAACCTGTGATACTAGTTAGGTTCTTATGAGATTCGACCACAACTGTTACGTCTTAGCACGTGTTCAACCTGATCTGTAGTGTATACCTCATTTGATATTATACAAGTGTACATTGGTAATGCCTTGTCAGTTAGTGTTGCCGAAATCGATGGTCATGACTGGTGGAGGTATATACTGATTGACATAAGGAATTAATCACACGATCTACTGTAGTGTAACTAGCAAGTGTTTCCTGGCATACAAACAGGACCTACCATCAGTAAGATCTTCATTCACATGGGGGACTAACTGACTGTTGATTAATCGTTCATACACCAGAGTACATACGCACTTGTAGCGATGAGTGGATGTAGAGATATCGGTTGACTAAATCTTCGGGCAGGCTGTCCATACCTTCACAAAACCCCTAGGAATCGAACGAAAAGTTAGCTAAAAACATTCGTATGATGGTAGCACCTATTCATTTGGAGATCAATGCAAAAAACTATAGCATTCACCTGGGAATAAAACAAATATGCACGAACAAACTGGGTGGCCAGATTCAGCTCTTTGATAACAGGAAGACAGTCAGTTTTTTAATTAAAATCGGATTACCGCTTAACCGTAAGTGTAAACTTGATAATTGTGAATATAGGCCTGTCAGTAATCGAGTGTTACACATAAGCTGGAAAATCTGAGCGCTTTGATGTGATATACAAAAAACGTTTACTAGTTGACAATGGGAATGTGTAAGTTCTGATGCACTGATAAAATGTTACTTCATGTAAACTAAGATTCGGTTGGCAAGTCTGTTACTTAACAGAATTGAAGAATATACTCTTTATAGTAAATCCGTCAAGTAAATGAATTCAACTACGGTAACTTGGACACATGGCTACATCGTATGTAGCCACTGCCAAAATTAAACTACACTCTATCCAAGACCAATAAAGGATTTGTGGTTGACGTATACGTTGGGTTAATTAAGGCAGTTTCTTCTAGCGGGCAGACAGAGTGACCGAAGAAGCTCAAATTCTTTTAGGAAGTAAACAACGTGTTGCTAACCTCTAGATGCTTTTTTTCTGATTGACTGATAACGTTGACCACAGCAACTAACTGATCTGGTGTTTTTGGCTCAGGTTGATTGCAATATACGATGTGGCAGTAAAAGTGTGAAGGTTTGTTACACACTTTCAGCGCTTGTGTGTTCTTTGTGAAATAAAATAGGGTATCACGACCGGCAGCAAAGTATTCAAGAGGTTATTTTAGACGTACTGTATACATTCACTCTGATAGGCCCAAATGTTTCATTTGTTATTCTTTCCAGGAATTTCAGTCAATAAGTGTGCACTTGTTTTGACTCCCGATTCGAAATTGGTCTGCATCATTTCCTTATCCTTTTAGGGTGGTTTAACATAAACGTTTTCTACGGATCGATAAAAAACTTTATTTTTATCCAGATAAACTTAGTTTGCTACGGGTTATTTTTAATTAAGGATAAATACATCATTCATCAATCGATATCACGGTAGCAAGTTCGAACCGGACTGTCTCAATATCCGTCATCTAAGTTTGGAAGGCTGACCTTATCTAACCCATATGTAATAAGCTGGGTAGCTAGTTAATTTACAGTCATAATACATATTCCACTAAAGGTGTTTTAATTTCGTGCACATAGAACTTCTCAGTGCAGTTGACAGTGGTCACTTCACTGTGGACGAGAAACACCAAAGGCTAACAGTATAGTTTGGCGACAACGGGAACAAGTAACCAATCAAATTTAAGCGGCTTCATTTCACATTTGAATCTTGGTCCCAATCCGATATATGAATAATCAAGATCCACTAGTGATTCAACTTATTCCCGAATACTACATAGGACTGCACGGTATGTAATTGTTGAGCATCCCTGCCAGGACAAAAACTAACAGTGTTCTCTTCGGTATTTGTAAACTAAGCTCCACTCACACAGCGTAACCCAAGACCTATGGGTCTATGGTACACGAGCGTGTATTTATAAACACGTGGGCCAATAAAATAATCGGCTATGGCCCCTGTCTGTACATGGAGTAGTAACCAGTAAGGCGTGTGTAAAAGCATGTAATCACTTCTCTGGTTAATTCTATAAACAAGTAAATGTTTGCTTACCTTTAGATGTTTATATCACGTTCCTCAAATTGTCTTGCGTTTATCTTTTGGATGGACGGATTGTGATGTTCAAAAATAGTACATATAATTCTCCAATTAACGCTGTAGTTACGTGTATACACACACAAACAAAAAAGGGTATGCACAGAGAAGGCGTCAAACCCAAGATAGTGTACACATATCGACCGTCGACTTCTTATCGCTTGTAGCCGCAACACTGACAAGAAGATTGCCAGCAATCGCTTGCTGGATCTTTGTATGCACACCGATGCGAGATTGATGACGTTGATGTTGGAGATGTTGATGACGATACACACAAGGAAAACTTCGACTGAACCAGATTGATGAGGTGAAGTAGTCTGGCAGAAATAACAGCGCTGCTCGACCTGATCGTCTCAATGTGCCCGGGTGATTGCCCCAAACGTATACGAGGATGATCCTTCTGGCAATAATCAAGGCTGATCGATGTGTCTGTATGTCGTGCTTATTTTTATCCACACTCACATACAAATGCTACGCGCAATCCTAATGTCACCGCTGAGGAAAATTGTTTCCTTATCGCATCAAAAAGGGGGTGCCGATGTTAATGATGATGATGTGCGAGTATCCTTCGCTCTCTACACACACCCTACACACATAACACACAATCTCTACCCTGTTTTTCTTCGCCCTCGCCCGCAATACCCTCACTGCTATCTTATCGGTTGGTCTAGTCGACGATGTCTATCTTTGCCCACGTCCGGTTTGTGTGCCCGTATCATTAAGGTGCGTGTGTGTGTACCTGCTGTGCGCGTCCCATGCCTCGGTAGGGTTGTTGTCTCTCTGCTCCGACCTAAGCCACAGATGCGCACCAACCAGAGTGAGCAGAATAAGTCACAATCGGCCCTCGATCAGCCTATCAGTGCCTGCCGTCCACTGACAAATCTGTTAATCGCGTTGGGATGATTGTAATCTGGTGAGACTTGATGAATGCTGAGAGGGGAACAGGCAGGCGTGTATACACATTCACACGCACGCACGCATGTGTCTGTGTGTTTAGTTGTTTGTTTGACCATAACGGACAGAATGCAGTGCACGACGAGCAACTGAGCCTCACCTGCAACTGATCGAATAGCCTCGATGAGAATCTATGCTGCCTGAGAATGTGAAAACTTCCATTTCGATACGCATTGATTAGTCGAACAGGGACAGAGGTGTGTATGGTACAGGATAAGTCATGTAGTGCATATAGATGGATTTGCTCGCACCAGCAAACCGTCATTTCTATCTGGTAGATCAGATCTGATGTTGGACGCACCAAACTAGTCAAACTGCAAGAAACATTTTCTGTAAACGAGTTTAGTTTCACAGCGCAAGAAGCTCATTCTAATCTGTTTTTCCTACAAACTTCAGGTAAATCAAAATTAACCGACTAGAAATAAAACAGCTGCGTCCCCTTCACACAATACACTGCTGTTGACCTTAGTCCATCAATTTTTTTGGGGGGAATGACATTTTATGAGTTCTCGTTTCGAGTTAGTCTGAGCATTCTGAAATTTCGTAGTGTTACGAATCAAAGCTTAAGTACGGTTGCTCCACAGTCCAACTGAAAAATTTATGAGCTTCAAAACAATGAGAGTGGGGGGTTCCGAAGTTCCAGTGATGGTTTCCGAAAGACGATTGTAAGGTGGTTCCTGATAAATCGAACATCACTTACTGCCATGCCGCTTGCCCACATCCACATCAGTAATTGTATTGCACTGTCTAGTAACTACAGACCAAACACATAGTTGCACAGAAACTTTCCGACTTACTCTCAAAATGTTCCACTCAATAGCCATAGTTTAGGACAATAACAATATGTGTCCACAGGTTGAACGAGAACACAACGTTTTGAACCAGTGTGAATTGTAGGCAGAGTGATATGAACTGTCGTAATTGAGAACGCTGATACACTAACACTATGTGCATAAGCAGTATGTTCCATTTGTAGTCGATGTGTGTCCATTAAATGGGGAATATTAATATTTAACTGTGCGTATGATGTGAACTGAAGGACACACATGCAGGTGCTTGGACCAAGAAGCTTAGGACACATAGTAAAGATCAGATGTAATTAGTGTGCCTGTTCAATCATGCTACAGTGACTTGTCACCCAATATTCTCAACTTACCTTAATAAAGACAACTTTCGGAGTTGTACTCATAAACATGGTAGTTTTCAACCAGTGTACGTATATAACACAATCTTGCCATCACATCGTTTATTTTGTTGCAACTGTGTAAATCAGTTTACGGTTTCATGAGAACAGATGCCCCGCAGACCATAGCGACTAGACTAATAACAGGGGGGTTATATGTACGAAGCTTCCAATTTCTCGGATTACAGGAATACATTTGGAATATTGATAAAAAGACATTACTGTACATATTCATCTAATGACGAATTCAGCCTTCGACCATCAATTGTAATCAAGCTACTATCTTGGTGGTCAATACTAATCATCAATAAAAACTGTCTCCGCTGTTTTCTAGGGTACAACCGATTTTTTGTTCTTGCACCCACGTTAGTTCACAGCCATACTGTAAAACACTACCCACTAATACAAATAGCACAAAATAAATGATACGTGGTAAGGAAGTGAAATGACATGAACTGAACGCAGCTATTGCACTTTTGTGAACTTTTCAGCCAGCTCCCCTTAAAAAAGTGTCAGACGTTGGTTAGACCTCGTTTCCCCATTGCAATTCGGTCAATAAATATGAGAGGTCAGTGGTACGGTGGACAAAGTGCTTGACTCATGAAAACGAGTTAACAGTTCAAAACCCAATCATAGAAAGAATACGCACTACTGAAGAGCCCTAGAAAGAACGAGATTCGAATATTACGCCACTATTCGAAAGAGGCTCGTTGAGAAGTTTTTGAAGCTACGGATGCTGTAACTAATTGTGAAACATGTTCAAATCATAACAAAACCTTAATTCGGTTTCCTCTAGTTCTGATGTCCCTAAACGTTTGTCATTCCAGACCACTTATTCAATGGCTTTATCAGTGCTTGTGCATTTTCACAATGCATCTGTTGTTTTCTGGAGTTTCCCATCTATGGAGTTGATAAGTTTTGCAGAATCATAATTGTGTCTATCACTCTGCACCGGGAGTTCCCATGAATACTAGGCTAACTGTACTACCTCTTGTGACCATGCAACATACGACAAACTGCGACAAAAATTCTACCCAACCTAACTCATATCGATTCGGGCCCTTCTAAATGTACACACAGATCTTGAACCAAATCCAGGTGTGGATAATTGTTTGAAAACACGCGATCGCCAACTCGTATTATTATTATTATTATTATTATTATTATTATTATTATTATTATTATTATTATTATTATTATTATTA
>LUCH01002284.1:2872-36454 GCA_013368495.1 Paragonimus heterotremus
CATAACCTGCGTGTACCGATTAACAAGGTGGCCCATTGCCGTCCCTTTGAACAACACTTCAACCGAAACTATTGCACACAGTTTTGTCGACGCGCGGTTTTCGAATCTTGGAGTTCCGGCTACAATCACAATTAATCGCGGATCTCAGTTCACGCCAGCTCTTTTCCGTGACTTAAATCGCATCCTTGGATGCGAGCGCATAACGACCACCGCGTACCATCCATCGTCAAACGGTTTGATCGAAAGGTTCGTCGCCAACTCAAACCATCTTCGATGGCAACATCAGCAGGTGGCAAACGGTCTGATTGCCTGCCTATTGTTCTTCTTGGCTTGCGAACCACTGTAAAAGAAGACGTTGGGTGCACTTCGGCAGAGCTTGTGTATGGTTGTACATTACGTATCCCTGGAGAATTTCCTTCTAATTCCGTGGTATCTCCTAGTCCTGACGCCACTTACGTCACGCGTCTAAAAAATCACATGCGTCCAGTTCAACCTTCGTCCCCACGGAAAACCTCGTGCCGAAAACAAATCCACCGTGATCAACGTACTTGCCTCTTCGTTTTCATTTGTGATGGCTCGCTCAAGTCACCTCTGCAGCCGCCGTATGATGGTCCTTTCGGAGTGTCTGACCGCAAAGATAAATATTTTGTCAGTGACAAAAACGGAACAAGTAACCCAATGAGCATTGACAAGTTAAAGGTTGCTTACGCTGATCGCGATTCATCATCGCGGTCTCGTCATTCGGACATTACACATGCGGGTGATTCCACCCAGCGTACCCTAAATCAAACTACTGACCTATGAAAACTTTCCCAGTCAACCCAACCCATGTTCGACACCAGTGACCCTACCCTTGTTCCTGCTTCCAAACCCAATCACTCCAAATCACACACCCGTTCTGGACGGACTGTTAGATGGCCCACCATCTATAAAAACTATCAATACTGACTCACTCCCTGTTTCCTTATTTATCGAGCGTCTTTACTTCCCAAGCGCCCTAAGGGGGACTTATGTAGAGTCGCTTACCTTTTTGTTCTCTTGTTGCATCTCAGCCATCACATGGGACGCTCATAGGGCGGCTGACCGTCCCATGAGTGTCCTATGAGTGTCCCACGGGACGGTTGGAGGAAAAGCTGTTTGGAAGCTTAATAAATCACTTAACTGTAAAATAAATATGAAACGTGAAGTTTGATACATCATGGACGAACTTGGTGGAGATTATTTATCCAAAGGAACTCGCTTGTCTACGCTTAATTGTAGTAATTTTCTGCCCGCAACTTTTAAAATTGCTGCATGGAAAAGCTTCGTGGGTTCTGACGATGTAATATGTGCCGTATGGCAAAGATGTGCGAGTTGGAAAACCTTCGCGATAGCAAGGAAAAATCTGATGACGGAAGTAGTGGTAGGTTTGAACGAATACTTACATAATTAGATTGATATTTGTCTAAGGCAGGGGTTGATCCTTAATTAAGGTTCAGCCATTAAATAGCACACACGGCTTTAAGGCTGTGTGTACTGGTTAATGCATCGGTAACGCCGAAGGAGGCCTTACGAGGAATTATGATAAGCTTGGTATGTTTAACGATGAGATGCAAGCAATTTGTATGTTAATCATGTCCAAATGATAGCGTGAGTTTAGTATCCGCCTTCGTTGAAACGTGTATTAACACAAATTAAAGTTAAAGATTAATTATCTACTGTTTATGACTAAAGAAGTGGTAGTGCAGCCCGCTTAGACGGAATGTTGTGTGATTTGTATGCTTCGCTTTCTTATTTGCTAAGGTGGAATTTTGAACGCACTATGGATCATGTTCGAATTCTGTATAAGATTTGCAGATAATTTACAGACTGCCTGAAGGGAATTAACGAGTGGCTGTAGTATTACTGGAATGCCTAGAGGGAATACCACAAGACTGCCATGCTTCCCTTTTGCTCTATCCCCAATATTTACGAAGATAGAGAATTTCAAACACCCATGAAACTTGTATTATTATGGCTCAGGTGTGAAATTTGTACAAGTTCAGGGTGAAAAATTGGGGTCATTGGATATGAATTGGCAAATATCCGTAGCGTTACTGGAATGACAAGAAGGAGTACTGTAAGACTGTTATGTTTCACTTTTGCTCTATCTCTATTATTTACGCAGATATGTCATTTCAAACTTATTCTTGCAATTGTATCTTGTATCTAATTTGCAGGTTACTTATTCATTATCGGAACAATGCTTGTAAACGTGAGGAAAATTTTCCAAGTACTTCGACAACAAAGAATTACCCAATACGGTTGCACATTTTCCAATGTAAATATATTTCTACAATAACTGCCGTATTTCTACTATTGTTGCGTCGAACACCCTCCAGTTAATTCGACTTAAGTCGCAGCACTGTTATGTAATTGACAGCTTAAGGAGTAGCTTACTCTAAGTATAATAGGCAAATTACGCGTGGAATTGAAAAGTAATGTAAGAACCGCGCTACGCGAAAATGTTTTTTCACAGTCCTATGAGTGACCTGAAAGTGTTCAGTTAGGAAGCTCATAGGACACCCATAGGACGGTCGTGCTGGCTGTGACACTGTTATTTATACCTGTTATGTTCATTGTACGTATTAACCACTTGTCTATTGTTTGAATGAATACACACTTCGTCCTCGCGCATCTCATTTTCTGCTTGCACGTGGTCGTTGTTACCGGGAGTTAACTGTGGCAACAACGGATTTTTAATATGTTGGACAAACTGGATCGGCTGGAATCACTCTCTTATTCAGAAGGAGCGTTATTCTAACTTATAGCAAACGTAGTGTGGTGGAATTTATTGTTCACAGTTATTGTATATTATTTTGTAACCTTGTCGATTCATTCTTTGGCTCCACTGCAGGTTCGAATCAGTATATTAGTCGCTGAAATCGGTGGCGCAAAGGTAAAACATAGATAAGTATATATGTGGCTACATTTGTACAAAATAAAAGTTGTTTTATCCAACAAATACGGTTTAACTTCAAACAAACAGCATGAGAAACTTCGACAAAAATCCAAACACCTTCACAACGATGACTGTGAACGTTTTTGGTGGCAGCGTCGACTGGGGGACAAAATAATTACTGCATGTTGGGTTAATGACCAGCGATCGTGCGATTTCTCTAAGGTTCTCGGCAGCAGCCATATTTTCTTACTCGTTTTTTCTTTGCGCATGATTGTGTACGCCTGTTGAAGGAGACCTGGTACGAACTCACTGCCAATTTGTTCGGTCACGTAATTAATTGTATGCGGCGGACGCATATTCTTTTCCCAACGACTCATCCATTTTCTACCCTTCAACGTCGTTCCACCCGTACGCTTTCGAATATTCTTTAGCAGACTGGAAATTCCTGCGCACTTTTCGCCCGGCTCGCCTTTGAGAGTCATCGAGTAGTTTGAGGCCCGCTCAGCGTTTTTTCCATTTATTCTTTTTGTGTCTGTCGCTGGTCCCAAACTAGGTTACGGCTACCAACCAATCCTATCCCCAAATATTAATGGAAAAATACCGTTTGTCTACAAAGCATACAGTGTTCTACCGGTTTGATGCACGTAGGGACTAGATTCCGACTGCTCTCTAGGAAAGATGTTACTAGTGGACGAGGGCCAAACCCACACCCACCTAGATGCCCACACAAAGTGAAGACGAATATTCGAAAGCTCGTAGTCGTATATAATAAAATTTGATGTTCCAAAAACCCGAACGGTACGACACAAATTGCCAGATATTTGAGGGTGACAAACTTTCCTTCGTCTTGACCTCTGAAAATGCCAGGTACCAAAAAGTGATTGCGCTGAAAAAAATTTCAACGAAAACGTTTCATCACGGTCAATTTGAATGACCCAAATACCCAAGTCATACAATCGAACTTATCGTGGTGATGGTTCCGAGGATTGCATGCCCGAAGTCGCCTAGTCTTATATTAACGCGGATCGGAAGTCAAAGCGAGAAGACGGTGGATCTGCAACAAACTACTTATTTATTTACTCACTGTTTACAAACGGATTTAAACGCAACCATTGAGGGCAATAGGGAGCTGGACGTGAGAGAACCTTGAACACAACCGCACGGTAGCCGCCAAAGAGGACGAATGTCGACGGAAATTCCAGTCGACCTCCAGAATTCAAACAAGCATCATACTTGTTGATCGGCGTTCCCAACGTTAGCAGCTAAATCTTTGTTATCCTAGTGGATCTAGCCCACAATTGTAGAGGTGGTGCAGGCTCATTATACAGCTGCGAGTAAAACTGTGATACCTACTCCAACACACCAACTCTGATGCCAGTGGCTTATAGCAAATTTACGTTCGTAAGGTGATGTGAACCGGCGCTGTGGTACTAGCAAGGCAACTCTCACGTCGCACGGAGTTTGGAATTTTAGGGACGTCGAAGTCGATCCCACTACAAAAGATCGTTCAACTGAATTAACCAACAAGCGGTCTCGCAACTTGTTCATAGCTGTAACAGGCAAGCCAAAAGTGCATGCATGTAATACTCGTGAACCAACGCTATGCGGCGTAGAAACACTAGCAGGCAGTTTCCTTCCGAGGGAGGAGTTCTGAAATAAGTTCCGTAGAAGATGACGCCGGCAACAATTTTGACTCTGACGCTAAGTAAGACATAGCACTACTTACCTGTTCAAAATCCAAAATAACGCCAACAATGCGGTAGCAAGCTACGTTTCCTCGGTCAACAGTAGACAACCTCGTTTAACCAATCAGGTGCAGATGACAAAGTATGTGTTACACAAACCCAAGCATGAACGTTTGATGAACATGTAATGATAGTTATGACGAACAAATTGACAAAAACACACTTTCTAACATTGCAGTCGTGACATAAATTTTATCTCAATTTTTTGCTGCACAATACCAAATGCAGAATGAAAGCACGCTTATGACCTAATTTGTAGAGATTAAGCAAACTTTCATGGATTACAACAACAGTCAGCACTGCGCTGAAAATAGGACGTCAAATGTACCAAACAAGCCCCCATAAATTCAAAATCCTTCTATACACCGTGCATGGGGTATCCTTCCAAAATTCATCCGTTTCCCTGTAAAGTTCTATTCGGCAAAGCCCGAAAAATGTGCTTGTGGAGATCAGTTTGTTGCCTTTAGTACCACTGGTAGGTTGGCGGACGAGTGAAGCTAGTGTTTTCTTGAGTATGGTATCAGTAGACTTTGGGGAACTCCTGTTTTGCTTGTTGAAGTCTGTGGTCGAGATGTCAGTAGCCACAGTTTTATCCTTTTAACAATTATGTGATGAATATGGGACTTGCGCAGACACTCCAGGATGGGTGGATTCTCGATAAGAACTAGTGGTACTTTCTCCGATAAGTCTTGATACGGACAAGACAGCAAGCTAACTCTGTGGACGTCATTTGTTCTGAATATACAAGTAAGGAGCAAATCATTCCGAGGGCTGACATGGATGACAAAAGGGGACAAAAATAGTAACAAACGATCCGCTTCCGCGTCTTCGATTCAGTTATTTTTAAGTCAAGCGTCATACATCATACACACTCTGGGGCGGCAAACTAGTCCATCTACTCCCCGCTGTCCACTCATTTAAAAGTGTTTGGTCACCTGACCTCAAAGAGAACGAAGTAACCGTCTGTAAAATCCAAGCATTTACAAGGTCAGTTGCGACGGCTGTATCACGCAGAAGAACGTCCTGAAACAAATACACCCTTACTGAGAAAACGTTGTGCGGACTTGGTGGCCAGTCCCGTTGATGAGCCAACGCTGGCCTGTGTTACGTGAAACTGACAATGTCCCAAGAGCTCGCCGACAATATTCCACAACATTTAAGAGAGGAGGTGTTGTGACCTCAAAAGACGCTTGGCCTGGGAATTCGTTTATCGCGCAACCTTCCGTACATGTGACGTCAAAAATGGGACCACAGATGCGTCACGCATTTGTGTGGCAGACGTGCGTTCAAATACATTGGATGACGGTGCACCGTCATTCACCCTGGTGAAACTTCCCCCATAACGCTTACACTCCATTCCGAAAGTCTGTTCTTGTCCGTCGTCTTTCTGGCGTTAGGAGCTTGCCCATTTGTTTCTGAATGCAGCCTGTGAGTAGTATAATACTCACATTGAAACTGACTGCTATACAACAGGGGGATGTCAGTGGTAGTGCATGGTAGCCAACTGGGTCTCTTCGTGATCCTCCCATGTTGTTCGAAATAAAATTAAGGGTATTCCGGAGCGAGGTACTCTCACCGTTCTAAGACAGCGTTCAAAAATTCCATTATCCGTTGACCCAACATCTGTGGAAAGGTTTAATGAACAGATCTTGGTATTGCATTCTAACAGGAAGACTGTTCTTAGGCAGAGGTAGATAGCCTCCGCTCGACCCATCCACGGTTGAAATGTATCGCAGCTTCAGTGGTGTCTGTATGCTCGCGGTTGATGGTAGGGCTAATTTTGGGGCTACCCAATCCGTAAATGTGCTCAATATTGTGGTGCCCAAAGCACATACAGATTCACATTCGACTGTTCACCTGCCGAAACGCAGAGAGGAACCTTCAAAGAAGGGACATACTTGAACAGCGAACACACGAGTCAACAGTCGCTACTCTAATTCTCCGTTATATTCGTGGACCAAACTTTGGGCAACGTAGAGACACCGAGGGACAGCTTTATTCCAAAGCAGGGGGTTCCAGCAGTAGTCCTGTAAAAGGGAACAACAAGGGCCAGCACGGACCAAAGACCCAGTAAGTCATGCACACAACATGCGCAAGCAAAAACGGTGTTAAAAACACGGCAGCGCGATGTTATGCAATTAAAATTTAATTTGTGCGCGCTCTCTAGTTTCGACTGCGTACTACATTAAGCCCACTCATCACCCCCTCCGCCTGCATGTTTTAAACGAAAATGACTGGCACGATTTGAAAACGTCACGTAATTTTTCTGTGGATATTTATTTTCGGAATATTTATGTCGTTGTTGTAGGAGTTGTTCGTACTTTCGTATAACTAACATATGTAGAGTGCGTTCACGAATGGCTAAAAATGTTCATACTCATAAGAAGCGACATTCAAAGCTAATTGTTAAACGGGGTTAGCCGGTGGTAAAACCCCTCTGTCGTGCTTTGAACTTTATAATGATTGTAGCTGAAGGTAGGGATTCCGGGCCGAAATGTTTTGGCGGCCTTCCCACAAGATCTCCTGCCGACGTTGGTAGAAGTAATCTGAGGGCTTCTGACCTTGAAGTCGCGCGTGAATGGAACTTTTCTTATGGGTATAGATTTCCAAATTTTGGAGATAAAACAAGTTTTTAAATCCCCCATCAAACTGGATGATCAGGATGAGACGTTTGGCTCAACGGAAGAGCACGCACCCTGCCTAAAATACGATCAGAACACCGGGAAACAACCTCAGGCTTCGCAGGGCAGTATTTGCGGTGGATGGTTAGATCGTGCATTTGTATCAATCACCACTTGATGAGGAGTCGTTTTGACCGGTTGAAATTCTGTTGCCCAAAACGTCATCTTTTAGGCGTCGGATCGAATCCTTCTCAAGGGTGACTATCTGAGTACGAGAAGAATGATGCATGTCCCATCGCCTTAGACGCCACGTAGCACGCAGGTAATGTCAATTTCTGAACTGATGTCACAAGTACATACCCCAGCCTTCAGCTGACCAACATTTGCCGATGTGGTTGTAGGAGAACCAGAGGATCCACTAACATGGGATAGTGAAGAAACTCGAGCTAACGTTAACAGGAGACAAACGCGCCGGCGGTTACGTCCACCGACAGGTCTGAATCTATGGAGGTTAGTTGCGTTATGGGTGACCATGTAGACTTCATTCATCAGAGGCCCCGCGGGCGGAAGCTCAGTAAGCTTACTATGCAATTAGTGCGCGATAGTAATTGGCACTTCCCGTTCGGCGCACGTAAGTGGATAGTTCCTGCGTGTCTGTAGGGCTAGCCCCTTTACATGATTCACAGTTCACGGCATTCCAGTGAGCCACACCCTTGCCCTTGTCTATGTCTAACTGGATTGCATCATGTGACCTTCTCGAGTGAAGAGGCGAGCTCCAGCCTGCAAACGATCGTTCGTTGTTATTGTACAGTCTTTCGCTTTACAAGATAGTCCTGTCTACTTTGTTGCTGTCAGCAGTCCTTATTGTAAACTTCTTTGTCCTGCCGCAGTGCAGCACTGCTCAACAAACCAGCCTGATCTTACATTCAGGCTATAAAACATTCCTACTGCGCTGCTTACGATGCACGGGCTATCTGATCAACTGACTTGGAGATTTACCTGACGAAGCAACTTTCAGCCTTTCCGTAGCTACCATCCAGACATCTCCGCCGGGGAAGATTGCGACACTGTTGCTTTCCGTGGATTCCTAATTCACCTGCTCATAAGTGAGGAAGATGCGGCAGCGTTCCACGTTGGCCAAAGGATCCCCGGAGCTTCATCAGAGGCTGGCATGTCCCTGCAGCGGTCGTGGAAATCACACTGAGCAGAAGTGCGCTTAGCAAGGAAATTGACCCCAAAGGACCGCTAAAGCTAGGATGTTGCCTCAAAGTGGGTGCGTAATAGAAGAAACAAATGGGAGTGCAACCTGTCCCGTTAGGATTTTCAGGTCAAGCGTAGAATGTTTCGGATCCGTTGGAAGTCTGCTGTTTCCCTTAGACGAACAGCAGCAGTTGAGGTTCTGTGATACTTTCTGACTTCCGTAATTTTACAGCAAGGCAACAATCTCAGTCCCGGTGAGAGTCGCGTATTCAAAAGTCGGAAGTCTCTAAGCAGAGTAGAGGGGTGGGCACAAACACAGAGCCTTGCGGTCCTGGCCCTTGCAGAAGAGTGGATTTTGGTGGAAGCGTTGGAAGCTGAAGTCTTCTGTTCGGGATACATTTGCTCTTGCTCAAATCGCTGCGGTGCCGGTGGATTGCGAACAGAGGGCATGTCGTTTTGTTTTCGAGAATATTCACTCTGTCACAGTGCTACCCAGAACTGACTCCCATTGTATGTACAGGGTACTGCGGTTCAAGCTAAATTGGAGGAGAACAGCTCTACTGTCTTGGGTGTCATGTACAGCTCATCTGGGGCGGTTATGGCTTAACCGCTGGATGATCTAAGGAGCGAAGAACCACCGCCTGGCCACGGGGAAATTAAACGCACTTGAGGGCAATTGAGGAACACAATCTTACGTTTGGGTTTCGTACCGTATTTCTGAGCAGCTGCTTCCACCATTAATCCAGGAGTACTTTTAACAATATGTGGCCGCTACCAGAGGGTTGCTGTCTGAATACCATTCCAGGGTGGATCTGTTGCTTCCTGCACTACAGTTCGACATCTGTTGTGTAGATATTCCCCTTCCAATTAGAAGCGGCGGGTATGTGCTGTTGGACACGTGTGGACAAAGTGGTGAATCGTGGAAAACATCCGCTCGGATTCGACATATTATTTGTGGAACGTGGTAGGCCGTGCGCATTTTCCGGCTGAGCAGTAGTGCGACCACGGTTAATTCGCACTGGTGCAGAATAAAGTACCTCCTGCCCGCCGTCGTGGGACGTTTTGCACCAACGTTTCAAGGTCGTTCCATGTTAAGGTGTCTTCTTGGTTTGAATTCGACTTGTATACAATATTATTACACAGACGGTCGCAGTGGATGAGCTCCACGGATGATCATGGTTACTACGACGAGCATGATAGAACACAAAATGACTGTAATAATACGAAGCTGGAAAAGCGTCAAACATGTGAGAGGTTTTAGGCGTTATTTGTTGGAACATGGCTGAGACTAGCTGAGAATTTATAATCCCAGAACAATTTGTGAACCGTTGGTAATTAGGCTTATTTGTGACATTTCTCTTCAGACATCGAAGATTTTTCAGACCAGAATAGCCAGTTAAAAAAACTTGTTGATATATGAGGCAGGTTTGACGGACGCATCGGAAAGAAACCAAAAATAACAGGCCATTGGTCGAGTGTACTTAGACAGGGGGTCAGTACTGAAACCGAACAGGTTATTACAACGGATCTGGAATGCGTGAACAGCTGGGCAGATGTGAAATCGATATGGTCTGACAGATAAGTCTGTCAGAGGATCTGTTGTTTTCTGGGAAAGTCGACGGGTGAGTCACAGTAGTAGTGTTAGACTATCCCCTCGTCCAGTGATCAGTGCAAGTTACTTCGTTAGATCCCAGACGGCCGCCATGTAATAAAACACTCAGCCCCACCAGCTCTAATCGTGGCGTACTTGTCCTCCAAGGTGTTGATGGTTTCCACAGTCAAGCACTTCTGTACGGTTTTAAACCCTTATCTAATTACCTCAATATTTCCAAGACTGGTTTAATAACCCGTGTTCAACGCGTAGCTAGAGATTGTGGTACCCCTGGCTATTAATTGTACTCTAGCTGATATCCGGATGCTTCCTTAATGCTTTTTTGGAATTCATTTACTCTAATTCCAAGTTCTAGTGCTATATGCTCAGGGTTAACCTGCGGATACTGCTGCGTTTTATTCCATATACACGATTACCAGTTTGCCCATCAGGCAAGCGCCCCTAGGATCCATCGGGGTTTCAAGCCATGCCTTCTCCGTTCAAAAAGTTATTCCGTTCAAGATTCCACGAATATCCTCTGCCCTTCCTTGTTTGAATGTGATAGTGGCTGTACTTTTCTATCCTCTGGGTGTCTCTGAAACTGGGTTGGAAACCTGTCTTAAGTGCTTTACAAGAAAAGACTTCTGGCAACCTCTGTTCAACAAGGCTTCGACTGCTAAATTTTGCTCATCTGTACGCGGATAAATTAGTGGAAAGATTAATTACTGACCGCCCACGGAAGCATTTGGACGGCCTCATGCTCCCCAGTGCAAGGCAGCACGTGATTCGGAAGAGGCGGTCTTGTTGGGCAAACGCCCTGCTTGTCAGAAGGCAGTAAGTGGGGGCTTAAGCCAACGCCAAGACTACGGACATTGTTTCTTGATTCTAAGAAAGCTTTTACCAGGGCTACACTAGCTCAGTGAGTCCGAAACGTACGCTGTCAGCACGCTTACAGTAGATTCCATAGCGAGCTCCCTTCATGGAATGCCATTTGCTGTCAGGACTGATAACCACTTGTTGCATCGGCCACTTGCTGCTAGTGGTGTTCCACAAGGATCAATGTTCGGGCCGTTACCGTTTCCAAGTTCTCTAGACAGCCTGCTGTATCAGCTACATTCACCTACCCTTGTCTTCCCCGGTGACACAAAAACACGAAGGACCATCTCTTCAGACAAAAATAACAAAATCCTGCCGCTGCACTTGGACGCGGTGTCGAGATGAACAGTTCATTGGAACCTATTTTAAGTCCAACGAAAAGCTAGTCTATGAACGTGAATGGTGCTAAGACCTATCGTTTTTGGTTGGTAATTGTTGGTACAGTGTACCGACTTACGAGACGTTGGGTTGGTGGTGTCCAACATCGTCGTGGCGCAAGTTCCTACTGTGCCGGCCTGTGCGAACGTTTGTAGAGTGCTCGCAGAATACCGTCGATCCCCTTCTAAGGTGCCCAGAATGGACCTCGGTCTACCTTTCTTGTCTCACTTTCGTTCCAAACTGAAGTGAGAATACGCTGTAGTGTTCTCCTGTAAGCAAAGATACCTGTCTTACCCCAAAGAGTGCCAAAGGCAGCCAATAAAATGGCTATTTGAGTGAACAGTCAGAGCATCTGAACGTAATCTGGAACTCCGCAATGGCCTTGTTGTGATACGTTGAATTTCACTGGACGATATGGAAGAGAAATTCGTAGTAGATTTCCTTCAGAAATGGAAGCAAATTCCGAACTCATCTTCCTACGATTCTCGAGCGGCAACGACAGCAAAGTCTCCTTGTGTTTCGTTTATCTCGATGGGTCATCAGTAGATAAAATGCTCCACCAGAGCAGGTAGTGCGGGCGCCCAGTGACGTGACGTTCAAGTGGCTGCTGAACTCACGTGTTGGCACGCTGGAAGAAAAAACCTATGAAGCACCACCTATCCCGGCGTGGAGATGCTCAGTGATGAAGCTGACAGGGCGGGCGACCCCCCGTTAGGGTGTTCATTACTTTTCATCCAAAAACCGCCTCCGTCCCTGAGAAAAAAGACGACTTACTTTGTCCTAGTCAATGGACCTGTGCAGAACGGCCGCGTGGTGATCTTGGCTAGTTTTTACTTGTCCGACTTTTTATTCCGCTGTGCGCATCGGTGACATCAACTACTTTTTCCCGTAAATGTCCTCCTCTTTTTATGATTCGGGATTGTTCTTTTGGTCGCTGCGCACCATATAAGTACTTTGTCTTTGTCGCCTTTTCACACACGCTTCGGGGCGAAACAAAACTCTTTATGTACGCGCCTTTTGGCTTGCCTTGGGAGCAGAATCACGGGACAATCGCAGTAACTTTCGGGACCGAGATTTTTGCGACAATTATTGCCGGTACGAGAATCCAACTTTTGCCAAGGGCATTAGGATATCCAGGACGACTCACCGTATCCTTCAGGAGGGTTTACACCTCCGCCTTCCATCAGTAAACAATGGTTTCCACTATTGCACTTCACGCGACGAACAGTTTGGTCCCCGTGAACAAGATATTTCCGGATGTGTTCAGTAAGGCATCTAAGCTCACAGTTGGGCTTGCTCAACTCAAGGTGAAGCGTGTTACGTTTGTTGCGTGGAAGGAAGATCCAGTTGAACTGTGACAAATTTTCATTGTCCCCGAAAGTTTGAATATGGATATCTCTTCGGACGCGGGCAAGTCATTTAACACTACGACGATCAAAACTGCAAAATATACGTATCGGTCAAATAATGATATTATATTTCGCGCACCATACACATTGCCCCTAAACAGCGTTGAAAAGTTGCCTTCAGAAGTTACTGATATGTATCCGTCATCCAACCCCTGTATGTCTTCATAAGAAAATGGAGAAGTTTGCTGTCCATCGTTATTCAAACTTGAAAGTGAAATATTGACAAGACACTTTGTAAAATGCCGTGATCTTACTGAATCTGAAGCGTCGTTTAACTTTACAGGAATTTCGCATGAAGGGACCCAAGTCAACCTTTTCAAAATTGCCAACACTTCCTATTGGGCATCACCCTCATTTCCAAGCGCGGGTGTCCAAGCACCGTATACTAACATTCCGAAATGTTTTGTCACGTTCCAGTGGTCTCTCAGTTTCACTATGACGCGTTATATCAGGTTTACATATAATTATTTTGACAGTGCCAGCGTTATGAAAGTGGAGAACTATCTCGTTGGCCCATTGATCTAGTAATAGAATTAGAAGATCCTAGTAGCCTGCCTGACGATGGGGCACTATCGAGCCAAAACACAATAAGCAAAACCAGCACATAAATAACTGTAGTCAGTTTGAACGGAAAGGTACAAAAACTTGCACCAAACCTACGTGGAAGGCGAGCCGGCTAAATAACCACCCAGCCACCTGCCGGTTGAAGACATAGGAGTGTATCGGTATTAAGCGCGCCTAAGAAGAACCCAAAAGCCGACTGTAGGTCACGGACGTCCAGTAATTCTTAAAGCTACGCTCAATCAACTCGCGATATCTGTAGTGAGCTTGATTTAGAACGACCGCTTTAGTGAGGTAGCGGACACGTTAAATTCTGAGCCAGATGAGCAACCGATTCCGACACAAAAGGATGGTCTTAAGTGCAAGTTTCTTATTACTAAGGTGCTAAAGTCTAATCTTTAGGTAAAAACTGGAAGGAAGGAAATGACAACAATCCATCAACTTTATACAGCCCGATACCACCGATTTGCGTGAGGACAAAAAAAATACAACTCATTGTGGAGTTATAGGGCGTAAGTGAAACTAAAGTACTCGCGGACGAAGGTCTAACACTGAAAGGTAAGGACGGATCAACTGCACGAGGACAAACTCCGACAAGCAAGCTATGCCAAATTTGATTGTTATATCGAAGTTAGCATGCATTAAAAGAACAATTTATCGCGCACATAATTCAAATAGTTGTGATGTAACACAGGTCGCTCTCTTGTGACTGGCGCCGTTTGAGTTTTTGACTGTGTAGGTTGTGGGCATGACCTACTGGGCATCTAGCTCATGCTCGTTGGTCTTTGTTACCATTCCAAATTCCTGTTGGGCCCCCATCCTTCAGGGGAACGTTATCCCTTGTTGCCTTTACTTTGCTGCACGCTACACAGTCAGCCAGTGCAAAGAAGGCTGCGTGCAATCGGTAAATGGTAAGTATCTCCGTAATCTTCGAAGTGAGAACGTTTTTCAAGTTAGTGAAGTCGTTATGATTCTGCGGCGTGTTTCAGTTCCTGAAATCGTTTAATTATGCAACCGTAAGGCGTTTTGGTCTTAATCTTCCGAAGACGTAAGCGAAAACATGCGGTGGTTCAATGGCATAGCGATTAATGGAAAAATAACGAAAGCTGTATTTCAAGTTATATCGAAAAATTTATGCTGGAATATAGTGAAGTTCGACGTCGTGGACGTAGAAACCTGTGCTTCTGTGGAAATTTGAGCCCGGTTGGGCGGAAAACTTGATAATATTTCTGACGATTAAACCGTTGTTGAAATACTAAGACTGGACTTTTTGTAAAGCTGCAAACGTGAGATCCGTCATTAAACACATTCCAACGTACGATCGTGTGCAAAAACTGGGCGTCAGTTGTATCTTCTTAGATATTTTCGCCATGCATAGCCATTTGTCGCCACCATGGTTGTGAACTTTTCACGGAATCAGGACACGTGTGCAGACCAGATGGCCTGATGAACAAACGACATCACTTCACTCTTAAAGGCCTACAACAGTTCCGTGTAATTGTCACAACTTATGAGTGAAGGCAGACAGTAACTTATGCTGAACCATTTCTCGCTACCCCATCTATTCATCCCATCTTACGAGTTGAGCCGAACGGTACTTCAGGCATAATCACTCACAATTACCCCGTCCACTTGTCCTACTTAACGAGTTGAACCGAACAATGCCCAATGTTTGGACACTTGTAACTGCTCCACTCATTTCTTCCAGTTTTCGACTCAAGCCAATCAGTACCCTATGCTGAATTACTTAGGTGGATGAATGAAGTCACTGAGAACAAACGCGTTGGGATAACAACGCGAATTATCTATTTGAAGTTGGTGGAAAATGTCAAATCCTTCTCTATTTCTTCAGCAGAGGATGTAATCGTTGGTTTTCACGTGTCATGGGTGTCCTCCCGGACAACTGAATCAGTGTATCAGATGAAGTATTCATCATCGTATTGTTTATCGCATCTGATATCCGCAAGAAAACTGCGTACGCATATACGAAGGAACTTACTTTCATTAATCATAACAACAGGATAATCGCTCCGGGTTCTGCTGATTCGCGCTTTCCTCAGTCATTGTGTAAGAGGTACACTCTCAACAAACTGGGCTAAGTCGATATCCGTTGTGGGTCGTGACATGACCTGTTTCTAATAATCACTTGGGGGAGTGTGAACAACGGCTGAAGTAGGGAGAACTGCGAAAATTAAGAATTCGAAACTTGCATTTACAAGGAGACTGAGGTTGAGGCCATAGAATGGACACTACTTCATGTCTGCCACTAGAGTGAAAAAACAGCTGATCGGCATCAAGGCAATAACCGTCCATCTGTGCCGGGTCACTGCGGTGTCCACATGACAGTCCTGTTTTATGCTACTTCACCCATCTCCACTACATACTGCTTGTAGGTAAGCCATGGGGAAGTTGTGAAAAGGTAAGCCAGTTTCAGCACGTTCCACTATTTCACTGGCAAGGAGAATGAGGTTGTTGAAGCAGATCAAAGCCGTGTGGTTATTGCAGCTACGCAGTTTTCCAAGTACCTTATGCAGGGCCTTATAGTGACGGTTGAAGCTGTCTGCAGTGGGAGGCCGAAGCTGCGGGTCCACCAACCATCGAATTAACAAGTTGTACTCTGCCAGTCATCGCTCATGAAGGGGGACGCGACCCTTGTAAACGGGAGTAAAAACTATAAAAACTTCACCGTGGAGGTAGAAACGTTCCCGAAGCAATGACTGAATGTGTATGCAGGGAAGCCATGTTTGACGGTAAAAAGAAACTCACTGAGGCCCTGCATGCTATCCACGACGGAAGCTTCGTCGCCGTTTGGCACAGGGAGGTGCAACGTTCAAGGCGAATACTAGAGAACTGCTTAGCCTGTACTTAGGTGTTGTTTCAAAATGCGGTCGTGGGGTCCATCTGTTTAGATATTTTTGGACAAGATGAATCGCTAACGTAGTTAGTCGTTAAGGAATGTACATGACGTACCGGTCAACATGGACAAATTTACGACGGTGGCACCCATAGGTCATTGCACTCCAAACTCTCGCATCAGCTATTCTCTATGGATGCACATTCTCTGAATGGCAACGGCTACGAAGTCTCTTGGGTGCGTTCTCTTCTTGGAACATCCGTTTGCATTTTCCAACCTATTATGCGTCCAAATGTCGAAGTGCACAGCATCGCCTCATGCATGAATGGCACACTGCGGCTAGATGTAAGGCAATGACACAACAAATAGCTCAAAAACTTCTTATCAGTTTGACCGACGAAATGCAAATCACATTTAGACCTATGGTAAACAATGTAAGGGTGTAACTTACTCTTCCTCACTGTCCACCGTAGCCACTCGGTGGAAAAGATAACGACTGTGAAATGGGTTCATCTTGTACCGAACACGGCGGACGAGTTTCATCCACTTACAAACGGTATCACATATATGGAAGTAACAGAAAATGATGTCACAACCGAACACCACATCGGTTGCCCTCATTTGTGCAGCCATCTTATCCATGACGAATGTCTTGGCTGCAATCTGCTCGCCCATCAATTATGAAAAATTTCGAACAGCTTACGTGGCGCGGCATACTCCCCACCACGAAAGTACCTGTACATCACCGGTTGGCCGTATCCCAAACCATCTGTCGCGAGGGACTGATATAACTCCTAGCATCGAAAGTGTGAGGAAATATTCAGTGACATACTTGTGTCTGTTTGTCCCGTGGGTGGCATCCACACTCACAACATGTGGGAAATGTAGGAATAGTTTATTCAACGTTCGCTAGGAGAAGCAGACATGCGTATACCTGTTGCCTTCATCCTTCATGGCGAGCACTGCACATATCGCAGTAATTACCGAAAACACCTCATCAAGGTTCACACATGTTCCGTAACCAATCTTGGATGGCAAACTCGCTTGACATTGCAGGGTTTAAATTGCGGCTGATGTTTCCGAAGTCAGCGACTGTGATGAACTTCCCGTGGACATCCGCCACATGCTGCCCAATTTCATCAGTTGATGCGTTGTACTGGAACAGACTCCAGCACGCATTCAATTCACTGAGAGTCCACGATTCGTAGGCTGAAAGTGATATAGCAGATGACTGTCGGAGTGGCTGCGCCCCAACTCGAAAGAGTTCACCACCAGAAGAGTATCTCCTCAGACCAAAAGAAATCTTGATCTGCAACATGTGTCGCGGGGAGTGATTTGTTAAAACTAACAGCAGTTAACCCACAAGACACGTTGCAAACCCCTGTGTGCACTCCTACGTATTTTATACTTCGTAAAACAATAATAAGTCCACCCAGTTCGCAAGGAACCACGCCAACTCACCTTACACGTACATAGAAACAGTTTTTGACCTACTACTAGTCCCACGAACGAAAACAACATCCGCCTCATTCATGTACATCTGAGGACACTCCCGGAACTGTGAAGTGTGAAATTCACGGTTCTTAAACAAAGACCTGAAAGTCGCAATATAACCTATTTCCAAAAAATAAGAAATGAGTAAATAAACTTAAAAAATTAAATTAAAAATTGCAGAATACTTCTGCATCTACGTGTTAAAACTGCCACACGCTATCGACCATAACAACGGTCACTTAAAACTAACAAATGGATATTAACGCAGATTTCAGATTTCTATTTCTGCAACAGGTATCACGATAATAAAGCAGTTTGTCCGGTAAAACAACGCTCCCAAACACGGCACCTCGAGAAATCACGGTCAACAGCTCGTATTCAAGTTGTTGAGGTTTCCTGCAATCTATAGGGTACTGTACCAGTTTTCATATTCCGCTTCAGTTTGTACACTGTACTCGCCACTCTTCCTTGTACAGAATGAACACCACGCGTTTGAACTGATGCTATTTGCCAACACACTTTTGGTGTGCGCGTATCGTCTCCATGGTGTATTGTTCCACACAGACTGGGATTGTCTGTTGTGAGCTATTCGGCGACTGCATTTTGAACTGACTATTGGCGTTTATGCTTTTATATTGTATCAGTCCTCTGCAAATTGGTGAGCTTGTATGTTGATCCTCACCACACGTATTGCCAAGGTTCTGTTCGTTTCGCGGTCTTCCTCATATACTCCTCCCCAAAAAATCACTTCTCTTTTCTTGACTATGCTGTCTAATAACGATCAGGAAGCGACTTCCTCGGAGAACACTGTCCTGAGTAAACTCTGAGTTTGGCAGTAGAAACCGTGGACTCCGTTTTGCACAGATCGAAGTTATTTTTGACTCTTGGTAAATCCACTCACAGCGCGCCACGTATAATTATGTCGTCGCGAAGTTACCTGAGACCGTAGCTGCATAAGTTGCGGATATAATTTATGAGCGTCCAGCTGAAAATCCGAACAGTGTCATCAAATCGGCTATTATTAACAGGATGGCCGCTTCTGACAAAGACAACTTCTGCAAGCTCCTCGTCGGCGTCCAATTGGGAAACCGTACTTCTTCACAGTTGCTTCGACACATGACTCAGTTGCCAAACAATCAGTCTGTCAACGAACCGGTTTTGCGAGAGTTGTGGTTTCAGATCCTCCCAAGCGAGCTCCATCACATATTGGCCGCTTTAGGGCAGGACGTAGCGTTGACCAAACTAGCGGAATTACCTGAACTGTTACATCACAATTATGCTCCTCAGCAGGTAGCTCAACTGCAAGCGTCTTGCAACAGCGATACCTTACAGTAAGACGTATCAAACCTGAGAGTGCAGTTTTCACGAATGTCCTCGCAGCTAGCCACTCTAACGAGGCTGCTAGCAGACGAACGGTCACCAACACGCTCAAAGTCTCGCCCATGAAGTAGGTCGCGCATTCAACAGTTTGATAGGAGTGTGTGCTATTACCACTAGCGACTTAATATCCGTGCTCGATGTTGCACTCAGATTTGTTCCGCTTGGGCTGGTCAAAATCAGACGAGAAACGACCAAACCTGTCATTGATGACGACGGCTGCGACTGGCCCTTGATTATGTCATCTGTTTTTTATATTCGACCATCCAACGCCCAAAATTTCCTCATTGATACGGGTGCTGAAGTTGGCGTTATTCCACTTGCAGTGACAAACAACATCGAACCGGTGTCGTACACCTGTGGTGATCAAAACCAGTTACTGAATAGACCAGATAAATGCGAGTGTACCTCACTAGGCTATCCATGATAACGAAATAAACGAATGAGACAAAGTAGTTACTAGGTTCCAGCAAGTTATGGTAACCAAAAGGATTTGACTCACAGGAAAGTGTTCACAAGCGTTCGAGATGACCACCACAATATTCCAAACTACCAGTATCCGGAAGTGGGTAATATCACAGAGTTGCCGTGGACTGCAGAAGCGCGATCTGGGATGCGACGATGTTCGTAGCACAACGGAGCCAAAAAATGGATGATAGATCCTTGTAGTATCTTCAGGCGACCGTGCAACGGAGAGAAGAGTAGACCGACGTGCACAAAATTTGTATTGTATTAAAAGGCCACACATCAATTTGAACAGCATGTAAAGGTGATACAAAAGGTTGTTGTACAGAAATGAAACATCGTTCGCAAACAAAAATAAAGAAATCTCTACAGTACTCCCCCTCCAGAGCACTTGAAGACGGTAAATGCTCGATTATTGTATGATAAGCAAGAATAAGTGACGTGAAATTTGTCAACAATAACGGGCTGTTGAATTTACATGCCTACCGGAACGCGTAGTTGGAGGCAGTGAGGACGAACGGGAAAAGGATGTTGATGTTGTATGGGCCTGGTCGGTGGGCGGATGCGGAAATAGTGCTCTTTTGTCATCACTGTCGTTTGTGAATGAAAAGTCCAATGTGTGGGGAGTGAGACGGATGGATGCTTCAAGGTTCTGTGGTTCGGTGACATGAGTAAATGACTGAGAGTGAGATTCTTGATGCGTGTCAACGTAGGCAGGTTTGAGGCGAACAATGCCCACAATAGCGTGCTTTCCAGAACGTTAGATGAAAAATGCATTGTCCGTTCGCGAGATTGTTTTATAGGTACCATTGTAAGGTGGTCGAAGTGAGTGCCAAACTGCGTCACAACGAACGAAAACGTGAATGCGAATCATTTAGTCCTTGTTGAGTTATTGAGGCCAGGAACGTTGCCGGATATTAATGGCGCGGAGTGCTTCCATATGCGACTTAAGACGGTGTGCGTATTTCGTCAAATCTGTTGCGGTCTGTGCGTTTTGGTTGAAAAGGTCACCTGAAAGACGTAGTGTTGTTCCGTAGACTAATTCAGCAGTGGAGCTTCGTATATCTTCCTTAAGGGCGGATATGATGCTCAGTAAACTGAGTGGTAAGCGCTCTGTCCACCTCTGTGCCGACTGCGCCGTGGGTGATGTCTTCAACTGTCGGTGAAAATGTTCAACGATCCCATTGGCAGCGGGATGGTATGCAGTTGACCTGATGTCGTCGCAACCCCACAGATGGGTCAAGTCGCGGAAGATGGCTGACTGGAATTGTGAACCTCGGTCTGTAGTGACGAACAGTGGGACGCCAAAATTGGCAATCCAATGCTCAAGGAACGCTTTGGCGACTGTTTCGGACGAAATATCGCTAAGAGGAACAGCAATAGGCCATCGTGTAAATCTGTCAACGCACGTAAACAGGAACGTTTTACCGTTTGATGGGGGTAATGGGCCAACCAAGTCAACATGAACGTGAGAGAAACGTGCCTCTGGAGTGGGGAAATTTCCAGGGGAGGTGATGGTGTGGCGATATACTTTGCTCCTCTGGCAATGAAGATATGACTTAGTCCACCAGAGCAGATCTCTGTTCATATTAGGCCAAACATATCGGGCAGCAATCAGTTTGAGCGTGGCGCAAACAGCTGGATGGGACAAAGAGTGCAAATGGAGAAAAACGGGTCTGCGAAGAGACGAGGGGAGGATTGAACGTGGGATGCCTGTGGAAGTATCACACACAATAGTGGACTCAGAAGAAGGTAAGGGGATAGGGGAACATTTGAAAGGTGAGATGCAATAGGATGGAAAATCGGGATCTGACCTCTGTGTTTCAGCGATTTTCTCGGGACTTATGTCATACAGACTGGAAACAGCGTTAGCATGTAGTCTGGAGAACGCATCGGCAACCACATTGGAGTTTCCGTCAATGTGTCGGATATCCGTTGTGAATTGTGCCATAAAACCAAGGTGACGTATTTCGCGCGGGGAATATTTGTCTTGACTCGCGTTGAAGGCGTAGATTAAGGGCTTGTGGTCAGTTAAAACGGTGAAGTTCTTTCCTTCTAGCAAATGACGAAAATGTCTAATGGACAAATAGATGGCAAGGAGCTCACAAACAAAGGTGCTATAATTAGTTTGCGCGGGTGACAGCTTCTGGGAATAAAAAGATATCGGTCGTAAATCGTCGCCGACGCATTACTGAAGCGCTGCACCAACAGCATGATTAGACGCATCTGTCGAGAGGATCGTATGGGCGGTCGGCTCTGGACTAAAATGAGTGAGGTTCGTTGCGTCGCTGAGTGCTTTCTTCACGTCGTTGAACGCTTGCAGTGCCTCGGGAATTAAAATAACGCCCCTTCTAGAATCACGGAGCAGATCGGTAAACGGTTTTTAGAAGCTGTAAGCAGTGAGGAATAATGCGACGATAATAGTTAACAATTCCAATAAGACGTTGAAGTTTTTTAATGGAATCTAGAATGGGATATTCCTTCAGCGCTTGCATTTTGGTGTCCAAGGGTTTGATGCCACTTGCGTTTATAAAATGCCCAAGAAATTCGAGGGTTGAGACGCCCAAAACGAATTTTGATAAATTAATGGAGAAGCCATATTTATTCAGGCGTTCCAGTAAGATACGAAGATGTGTTCTTCGGGAGAACGACTGGCTATCAAAACATCGTCGAGGTACACAAAGACAAAATTTAGGCCACGTACAACTTGATCCATAAAACGCTGGAATGTTTCGGCTGCATTTCGGAGACCGAAAGACATTCGAAGGAACTCGTACAAACCAAATGGAGTTGTTATCGCAGTCTTTGGAATGTCTTACTCATTGACGGGGATTTGGTAGT
Organism: Paragonimus heterotremus; assembly: GCA_013368495.1. Taxonomy (NCBI): domain Eukaryota; kingdom Metazoa; phylum Platyhelminthes; class Trematoda; order Plagiorchiida; family Troglotrematidae; genus Paragonimus; species Paragonimus heterotremus. Next base: position 25,205 of record LUCH01002284.1, read on the forward strand.
ATGCGCGCACCGGGTCGATTTTAGAGAAAATGCGCTTAGAATGGAGAGGCAAAGAAAAGTCATAAATGTGGGGAACGGGGTAATGGTCGGATGCGGTAGAGTCTTTGAATGCTCAAAAACCACCACATGGTTTCCAATCGCCTGGTGCTTCCTTGGGCGCCAAATGCAAGGGGAAAGACCATGCTGTCTTGGCTGGGCTGATAATACCAAGCCGAAATATGTGGTCAAATTCCGCTTTAGTAATTTTCAGCTTTTCGGGGGGAAGGCGTCTGGGGTGAGCTGTCGCTGGTTGTCCTATGGTCACTACCGTACGTGTCACGTCTTGTTTCAGAGAATGCGGGTCATAGAACGGACTGAGGAGCTGCGGGTACTGTTGAACCAGCTGAGAATGCTTTGAGGGTTTGGGTACTGCCAAATGGATTCCGATGGAATCCACGTTGGTTAATTTGCCCTTGGCACTCAAGGAAGCCAGGCTGCCCAAAAGCGTGTGGTGCCAAATATTTGTCAAGAGACCAAAATGGGATAGGAAATGGGCACCCACAATTGCGGTCTAAAGGTCTGCCACCAAAAAATCCACCGGAATTGACGTCGCAGTCCAAGGTCAAGTTGAGCGAACGTCGACCGTACGTTTGCTTCGGTGTTCCGTAGGCTGTTTGTAAGGAGGAAGTAGGCTGACAAAGTTGGCGGTCGCCCGTGGCGCAACGAATTACGCTTACATCAGCACCGTTGTCAACTAGAAGATTGTAGCCTGCGAATTTGCCGGAGATGTAGAAAAGACGACATTTAAAGGAGGCACCAGGAGCAGCCGTCGCCACCACTGGCCGGACACTGCGTTTCCCTGTGATGTCGGTGAGGTAGTGAAGGTGCTAGGCTGGGTGCACTTCTTTGCTCGGTGACCGAACGTACGGTGACGTTAACAGTGACCGTGGTCTTCGTGTGCGAGTGCTGTCAGACGTCGAGATGGTGTTCTAGATCGGCTGTGTGGTCTGCGCGATCGAGAGTAGAGGTTGCAAACCAGTGACTGGACCTGTTTGATCAAACACTCTACTTGATGACTCAGGTCATCATAAGGCTGGCTGGCAACTATATTCATTGGCTGGGGATTACGTTGAACCTCCAACACTTTGTCGGTTGCTTCCGCAGGTTCTTTTATAGGGCTGCGTGTAATCGGTAGACCTTGAATATATCTGATATCTTCGAGTTGAAAAATACTGTGTAGCTATTGAAGTTGCTGAAATTTTGAGACATGTTGTAGTTCCTAAAATCCTAGAATTCTGTTTCCTGGAGTTTCTTTGTTTCAATCTTCCGAAGACGTAGGCAAGGAATTTGCGGCAGTTCAGTGATATATTAATTAACGAAAAAATAACGCAGGGTCGCATTCTACGTTATTTCGGAGAGTTGAAAGTAAAATAAAATAAGAATCGATGTCATGAGCGTGGAAACACATGCTTTAATTTAAATTTAGATGTAATTAAGCAGGAATACGCGGTTATATTTTTGGTAATCGAACTGTTTTTGAAAAATGAATACCAAGGTTTTCACAAAAATACAAAGATGAGGAATGCCTGTAGACCTACATCAACATAGGACAATGCACAAAAACTGGACAAGTAAGTGGAGGTTTATCAGTTGTATCCGCCATGCTTTACCGTTCATTGGTACCACTTTTGTTAACTTTCCCATGAACTTAGGATGTACGCAGAAATAAGGACGGGGTGACTCTCAGACGGGACGGAGCAGTCATTAGTATGAATCCATGCGACATGTTCAGATGTTGATCATGGTTTAAATGAACTGCACGGGGCAGCTATTAAGGCCAACATATATGACATAATTAACCGTTGATCACATCTTATGTGAACTGGACGGAGCAGTTACTCGTATTAATATATGTGACATACTTTGACGTTGACCATAGTTTAGGTGAACTGGACGGAACAGCTGGTAGTGTGAACGCGTACTACATATTTAGGTGTTGCTCATAGCTTCGGTGAACTGGACGGATCAGCTATTGAGGTCAACACGTGCGAAATAATCAACCGTTGATCACTGCTTAAGCAAATTGGACGGATCAGCTACTAGTGCGACCGCATATTACATACTCAGACGTGGACCATAGCTTAAGTGAACTGCACGAAGCAGCTACTGCTGTGAACGCATACCACCTACTTAGGCGTTGGTCATAGCTTAGGTGAACTGAACGGAGCAGTTACTAGCATGACTATATGTTACATGTTTGAATGTTGATCATAGCGTAAGTGAACTGGACGACTTAGTTGCTAACGTAAACGCATACTACTTGGTCAGGCGCTGATCATAGCTTGAGTGAACTGAACGGGGCAGCTACTAGGTTGAATACATGTGACATACTTAGGCGCTGATCACCAACTTAGCGCACACGAAGCTGCCCTGTTCAAGGTGATTACTAGAGAACCGCTTACCTTGCACTCAGGTATTGTTTCAAAAGAGAGTCGTGGAGTCCGTCTCTTCAGGTGTTTTTAGACTAGGTGTCTTGGAAATGTGGTCATTCTGTAAAGAATATTCTCCACGTACCAGTCAACGCCTACAACCTCACGACGGTCGCACCATAGGTCGTTTGTATTTTGTACTCTAGCAGCGGCCACTAGCCGTGTGTCCATATTCTCTGAATGACGACGGCTAGGATGTCTCTTGTATGCGTTCTCTTCTTCAACCGTCTGTTTGCGTTCTCCAGCCTATTATTCGTTCGATTTCCAAAGTGGACATCATCGCCTTGAGCATGGATGGCCCACTTCGGCTTGATGTATAGCCAATTACACGACAAACAATTGAGAAACTTCTTATCCGTTCGGCCGATGATATACAAATCACGTTTGAACCTACTCCAAACAACGTGGGGGTGCAACTTACTCCTCCTCATTGTCTGTCGCAGTCATTCGGTGGAAGATAAAACGATTGCGGAAAGAGTTTGTCTTTCAACAAATATGACGGATGAACTTTGCCCACTTACATGCTTACGTACGGCATCGCGCACATGAAAGTAACACAATAGAATGTCGCGGCCGAACACTACATGGGTTGCCCTCATTTGTGCAACCATCTTGTCCATGACAAATATTCTCACAACAACCTGCTCGCCCACTAATTCCCGAAAAGTTTCAAACAGACTGCGTAGTGAAGCATACTTCTCACTAAGAACGTGCCCATAAATCACGGGTCGACCGTGTCCAATACTGCCTGTCATCAGGAACTGATATAACTTCCAACTTCGAAAGTATGAGGGAATATATGATAACATACTTGTACCTGTTTGTCCCGTCAGTGGTATCCACATTCACACGTGGGAACGTAGGAATAGTTCAATCTGCTTCGCTGAGCGAAGCAAATATGCGCATATCTGTTGCCTACGTCCCACACGCACCACGCTTAATGCACTGATCACCACCAGCACTCCATCAAGGTTCTCTAATGTTGCGGTACTACTCTCACATAACAAACTCACTGGATATCGCAGGCTTCAACCTGCGGCGGATGTATGCAACATCAGCGGTTGTGATAAACTTCCCGTGAACATCCGCCAAATACTGCTTAATGTCGGCAGTTGGTGAATTGCACTGGGACAGACACCTGCGTTCGTTCAATTCACTAACGGTTAATCCATTATTCGTAGGATGGGATTCATAAGCAGACGAATGGGTGACTGGTTGTGCTCCAACTTGAAAGAGTTCACAGCCAGAAACGCATCTCGTCCGAACACATGAAATCTTGGTCTGTAACGTGCGTCGCGAGAACTTACTTGTTAAAATCAACAGCGGTTAACCCACTAGACACGTCGCACACCCCTGCATACATTCCTACGCCTTTTGTACTTCGTACAACGGTAATAAATCTGCACGGTTTTCTGGAAATCATCACCTTACCATACCGTACTTCAAAACAGTTTTCGACCCACGGCTCGTCCCACAAACGTAAATAACGCCCACCTCGTCCATGTACCTCTGAAGACACCCCTGAAACTGTGAAAAAGTGTGAAATTCACGAATTTCAAACATCGCCTTCAAAGTCGCAAAATTATCCATCTCCTACAAATAAAAAAACAAACAAGTGAAAATAAAATAACCCGCGAATAAAAAATATGAACAAATAAATTAAAAATAACCCCAGTATCCGTGTGTTAGCACCGCCACATGCAATCGACCATAACAACAGCAGCTATAACGATTTTCGAAAAACAATTACGATGAGGTGGTTTTCAATTGATGGTCAGTTAAAACAAGAGTCTATGAGTCCAAGGCGCAGATTTCGATTGCTTTAATTTCCGCACCAGATAGCGAGCTATTAAGACGATTTTTTCAGGAAAATAATTTCTCCGGAAGACGACAGCTCGGAAACTCACGGTCTACGGATAGCATTCATGCTCTATAGGCGCAGCTATGCTAAAGGCAGCAAAAATTTCACGAGCCGACGATGGGAAGTTTCTCACCTACAACTGTCGAAATATGGTGTCGTCCATCTTTCGGCCACCAAGAAGCAGCTTCATATGTCTTAGGAGTTGAGATGACTTGCGGTCACTTAGCTCCATTTCAAAAATTAGTTGGTCTAGCTTCCACTGTTCAGAAACACATACCTTGCTAAATAAAGCGCCCTTCGGCTTGTCGTACGGTTGGTTTTCAGGCGTGTTGTCAATACGGTATGCGACTTCTTCAGCGATCTCGGTCGGGATGGACTGAACTGTATAGGAGTACATCATTGTTTGCGACTTAATGCGCCTCGTTCGAAACAGAACTTCAACTTGTCCAAACCAGAGACGAGGGTTGTCGACTCAGAATTTAGATAATTTGATGTGCATGAATGCGGTCAGCTGATCGGTTGAATCGTCGTAGTCTTACATTGTTAACGGAGGGCACTTTTAACATGTCAAATCTGTAGGGTGGTGAGCAGATTAATGCTTTAGATGAATGAACAAAACAACGGGAAAGGGACGTAAACACACCGTGAAGGTACTAAGAGTTCGTTGACTTATGATGATGGAGAAAAGTGAGGAGAAGTTGGCTACGTCGAAGCTTATCAGTTTGTAGTGGTCAAGACGAATCACTGAATAGAATAGATAAATGCGCAACGGAGAGAAGAACAAACCGACGTGCACAAAATTTGTATTGTATCAAAAGATCACTTACCAATTTGAACAGCATGTAGAGGTGATACAAAAGGTTGTTGTACAGAAGTGAAACATCGTTTGCAAACAAAACTAATGAACTATATACACACCCCACAGGTCGCTAATTGCATCGTCATACGGACATGCGTGGAGAAGTAACTAACTCTCGACCTTGGTCCCCGTCAGCGATTCCCCTGGACCTTCACCGTTGCAGATGAAGAACATCCAATTTTTGGCGTTGATTTTGTTACCTCCTTTGGACTCATGGTAGATGTAAGTAGTCGGAAACTGTTGGACAGCACAACAGCTTTGTGTGTCCACAGGAAGCCAACGTCCATTAATCCAATGGGACTTGTTCAACTTCACCAGGCGACAGTTTTGCAACTCTGCTTCGACATCTCCAGCGCCTCAGCAATCCATCAGGTTCACAATCACAAGTAAAACACGACGTCTCCCACTACATTACTACCAGAATAAAACCTACCGTCGCTCACCCCGGTCGGTTATCACAGGAGAATTTCAAGATCGCCAAAGCTGAACTCGGAAACCTTCCACAACCCGGTATCATTCAGCCCTCCAGCAGCCTTTGGGCCTCACCCTTGCATATGGTATCTAAAAATTCACCTGGTGAATGGCGTCCGTGTGGTGAATATTGCGCTTTAACCAACACCGCCGTGCCTGGCAGGTTCATAAATTTTCACATTCGCGATCTCTCCATCGGTCTGCACGGTATGACCAGCTTCTCGAAGCTTGGTCTAGTTCGGGTGTACCGCCAGACTCCCGGGGCTCCAGAAGACGTAGCGAGGACGGCAGTCACCACCCCGTATGGACTGTACGAATCCGTTCGAATGCTACTTGTGTTGCGAAATTCAGCTCAGACCTTTCAAAGATTCATGTACCAAGTCTTTCGTGGTCTGCACTGTGTTTGTCATAACTGATGACATTCCGGTGGCAAGCAGGGATGCACTTCAAAATACGTTACACCTTCATGCAGTTTCCGAACGCTTTGATCTGTATGGTGTAACCATAACCCCGATGGAGTGCGTTTTTGGAGTAGAATACGTTGATTTTTTGGGTCACCGAACTACCCATGACGGCATTCAACATATGCCAGATTATCCACCACCAAACTCCAACAGAAACCTACAGCGGTTCCTGGGCATTGTAAGTTACCACCGTCGTTCTATTCCGCACTGTTCGTAAGTGTTGAGGCCCCTTACGGATTCGTAAATGATAACCCTAAACATTTCATCTAACCACCTCCGACTAAGGCGGCATTTCTCGCAGCCAAAGACGCGTTATCGCAAGTGACGACTCTGGCAGATACATATGCAGACGAAGATTCGGATAGCATTTTAGAGACCAACGTATTCCAGTCAGCTGCCGGCGCAGTTCTGCAACAGGTCGTGAACTGCCGAATTCAGCCCTTGTCATTTTTCTCTCGTAAGCTTCAAGAGGCCCAAACGCGTTGCGGTAGCTTTGGTCGTGAGTTGCTGGCTATCTTTCTCGCCGGCAAACAATTACGTCATGTGTTGGAAGGCAGATGTTTTGCTGCCCTAACAGATCACAAACCACTTATTTGATCTTTCAATACCAAGCCCGACCGCTATTCCCTTAGAGAAATTCAACAGCTGGATTACATTTCCCAGTTCACAACGGACATATGATGTATCGTAGGAGATAAAAACAGCGTAGATGACGCCCTGCTCAGAGTAATTTTGAGTAGTCTGCATCAAACTCACACCACTGATTTCAAAGAATTAGCGCGAAAAAAGGCAGTGATTTGGAGCTGCAGCAGCGTCGCATCTCTTCTTCCCTCAAGCTTCAAGATTTGCCCTCAACCAACTGCGACGGCACAATCACGTACGATACAACAAGTCAACCCTCGTCCATTTGTGCCAGTAAACTTCAGACGTTCCGTTTTTAACAGCCTCCACTGTGTGTTACATCCCATCATTCACGCCACCGTCAAGCTGATTGCAAACCGATTCACATGGCCGAACACGCATAAGGACATACAAGAATGGGCGAGAACTTGTCTTGATTGTCTACATAGCAAAGGCCACCAGCATACCATGAGGGCTCCCGACACATTCGCCAACCCGGACGCACGTTGCAGTCATGTTCATGTTAACATGTCGAAACGTTGTCATATTCAAAAGGCCATCGGTATGTCTTGACGTGCATTGATCGTTTCACCAGATGGCCAGCAACAATGCCTCTCCTCAACACGAATCCCGGAACAGTTGCGTGTGCGTTCATGGGCGGGCTGATTTCAAATTATTGTGTTCCAAAAACTGTAATTACTGATAGAAACACATAATTTTAATCAGCGCCGTTCAAAGACGCCAACCGGCCACTCGGAGTCGCTTACATCAAAACCGCTGCATCCATCCGGCAGAAAATGGCCTGGTCAAACGCTTTCACCGTCAGCTGAAGGCCGCTTTAAAAGCCCTAATAGACCCCCTGCAATGGAACGACCACGTGCTCCTCGTCGAGCTTGGAATTCGGCTGAATGTTAAAGAGGACGTTGATTGCACGACCGCAGAATTAGTTTACAGTACGACACTTCGGCTTCCTGGTGAACTATTCTATAAGTCAAACGCCGGCCGAACTAATGTTGAGGCTACCACCTTCGTGCGACAGTTGAGGACATCCACGGTGAAAATCCGGTCCCAGCTCACCAGGTTAAAAACCAAACAGGAATAAAAGCACTCCAATCTGGACTTAAATAATCTTGTTTTATGTCGGGCAGACGTCGTTGAGGCCCCTCTCCAAAAGCCATACTCCGGATAATTTCACGTGATTAAGCAATTCCCCAAATTTTTGTGAGGGATCAAAATAGATCCCTCGATAAGTGGGCATTGATAGACTTAAAGCTGCTCATGTCGAACCCTACGCAGGTCATTCCATCGTTTTTGATGTTGATCCTATCTCTAGTGACTCGCAGTTTACTCAGTCCATGCGTAACAAACAGCCCGTGCCTCCTCAGTCAAACTCGAAAAACCCTGCTTGTCTTCCTCCCACTCGCTCAAGCTGAGCGATCAGATGGCCAACAGTTTTCAAAGAATACTGTGCCTAACATTTTCTCATTTTTATGGAGCGCTTTCACTCTTCTAACATCCTAAGGGGGAGTTCTATAGGGTAGTGCACAGGTTTTCATATTCCGCTTCAATTTTTATACTGTTCTCGCCACTCTTCTTTGTACAGAATGAACACCACTCGTTTTAATTGATGCGACTTAGCAACGCAATTTGGTGCGCGCGTATCATCCCCATGGTGCTCCTGTTCCATGTAGGTCGGGATTGTCTATTGTGAGCTATTCGGCGACAGCATTTTGAACCGACTATTGATGTTTATCTCTTCGTATCAATGTAACCTCCTTGTAGCGGATATAATAACTGATATTTCTGATAGTCGCATCCACATGTAAATTTTCGATGGTCTTGGTTTTCACCTAATTTTGTTTTACCCCAACTACACATATTGTAATATTCGTCCTGGGGCTACAATCCAAACTCGCTCCTGTAATAGCATGTAGTTCGCCGCGATCTTGTTTGATCACATACACTTCCTTCCGCTCCCTTTCAGGTCCTCGAACAGGCGGGCTGGCCGCGTCTATGCACAGGGCTGAGGAAGATGGCCAACCAGAGCCTGAGGTCAGCGGTCAGTAAGCATAAAGCGACTCCTGATTGGTCGTCTGTTTCCGGACCGTGGGTCCCCTATATATATGGACAAGGACACGGTGTAAACTGATTCTCGTTCGGTATCTATGTTGTGTTAATACACGTTTCTCATTGCCCCGTGACTTCTCCCTTTTGTGTGAGGTAAACCCTTTTGTGCTTCGATTACGAACGTTGAACACCGTGCGTTTTGTCGCTCGTGACTGACTCGTTGGAATATTACAATTTTGGCACCCACTGTGGGACCCTAATTTGCGAATTATGCTCAGTTCGTCAGATACCGAGGAGATACCGAAACTTATTCGGGATGCTGAGAAAGTGTGTATTTCAGACACTGAACATGCACGTCACGTACGAAAGGAGCGTGGACTCCCAGCACCAGATAAATAATGTGAGACTTCTCCCCAGACCGGCAGGTGGACGTCGCGTTGACCGATTTCTCGTGAGGCATGTCGGAAAGTTGTTGATTGTGATATTCCAGAGGATCTTCAGAGCCTATTTCACCTTTTACGACGAAGAATCGCAGGTCTCCGCCCTGCATTTGAATATCGAAGGGAGTTTCATTAGAGACGCCAACGCAGTACGGAAAGCTTAATGGATTATATACAGCGATTGAGCAGACTAGCGCGACTGGCGTTTGTTCAGGAAACGCAAGAGCAGAGAGAAAGCCGTATATTGGGGAGGTTTTAGGGAGGGATCCAACGGCCGCAGTGTCAGCGTGAGTTTCTCCTCCGCTCCCCTAAAAACGTGACCAAGGCTGAAAAGTCGGCTGAATTTTTGGACCAGGCGGGACGTGTTGAGCCTGCTGTTGAACAGTTCACTTGTGTGGCTCGAGGCCCTCTTGCTAATCAAGGGCAGGGTCGGATGACCAGCGGAAGCGCTTAAACAAGGGGCAAAAATTGTGCACAAGGCCAGCCAACAGAGGAAGTTTCAATGAACGGACAGCCCGACCGACGGAGATGCTTCACTTTTGGCCGGCATGGACACGTGGCACGTTGGTGTTTATTATCCGTTCGGAAAAGTACGCAGCTTGATAAGTCTCCAGTGTGTCGGTCGCCTATCCCTCTTGTTTCTAAATATGAGAATAGGGATGTCACATTGTGTCCTGTTTCGACTGCACAAGTTGGTGGTGGCGACTTTGATTGCCTGCTGGATTCCATGTCTATATGTAGTCTGATTGACATAGAGACATGTACTATCTGCCAGCCTGACGTTGTTGCAAGGCATATCAGCCGGGTTCTAGCTGTTAATGGACAACCTCTACATATCCTGGCTTGTGTTCGCGGAAGTATGCAGGTAGAGAAGTGGGCTTGCACGCTGACATTCCTAGTTGCTCCTAAATTACCATTTCACGTTATTTTGGGAAGTGATTATTTAGTCGCCACCGGATGTATCCTGGGCCTATCTGATCGTGCGGTACGCATGTTTGGTGGGCGTTTTCCTTTAGAACCTGCGTACAAAACATTGTCGGGTCTCCTGGGGGCCCCCAAAGGCAGCACCTAACCAGCGAAAGGGCGCACGTCGAATCGGAGTGGCAAAAGTTTATCCAGGGCGTTGTTTCTCACCTTCCAGCACATATAACACATAAAGTACGGGAAGTAATGGAGAAGCAGCGGGCGACATTCTGGTGGGAAGGACTACGGCCTAGGCGCACCCACGTGGTGCGACATAGTATTGATACAGGTGAGGGACGCCCGATTCGGCAAGTGGCTCGTCGCTTACCCATCCATTTCCAAGAGCAGGTGGAAATACCGCTGGCGGAGATGTTGGAAGGAGGTGTCATCCGACCGTCAACATTCCCATGGGCGTCTCTGGGAGTGTTAGTTGAGAAAAATGATGGTTCTTTACGATTGTGTTGACTGCCGTCAGGTAAATGCGTTGACTGAAAAGGATTCGTTTCCACTACCACGGATCGATGAAACTATTGATGCTGTTTCGGGAGCTGAATGGTCTAGTACCCTGGATTTGGCGTCTGGTTATTGGCAAGTGGAAGTAGAGCCTAGTGATCACATAAAAACCGCATTTGCAACACCCTCCGGTCTGTATGAATTCGAAACCATGCCATTCAGATTAACGAATGCGCCGGCCACCTTCCAGAGGTTAATGCAGCAGGTGCTGCGTGATCTAGTCCCTAAACAGTGCCTGGTCCATTTGGATGATGTGGTCGTCCATGGACGATTCATTGATGAACATTTGTATAATTTATCCAACGTCCTTTCTAGACTAAATGAGGCTGGATTGAAGTTAAATCCTACAAAATGTTCTTTTATGCAGACTGAAGTAAAATACCTGGGACACGTTATCTTCAGGGCCGGTGTGGGTTGTGACTACGAAAAGGTGCGTAAGGTAAAGGAATGGCCAACTCCTGTGAGTTCTGACGAGGTCCGCAGTTTCCTCAGGCTGGCTTCTTATTATCGACGGTTTGTTCCC
>LUCH01002284.1:40329-65440 GCA_013368495.1 Paragonimus heterotremus
CTTCGCAAATTTAAATTTTCGCGGGTACGAAAGGAAAAACGCTCCCAATGGGACCTTCCAGTGCGTTAAACAACGCTCGAATAGGTTCAAGTTAAACGACCTTGAAGAATGAAATAATAGATGTCGTTAGGAAAAGAACAAGCATTCGCTGCGTGTAATTGGTTGCACGACTGAAGAAAGTGACACTGAGTTCGTATCAGGCCTCCTATTGCAGGCGTACACAGAATCATGCGTACAGAACAGACAAGCAGGAAAACACGGTTGCAGCCAGGATCCCTAGAGAAGCCACACGATCGCCGGTCACTACAAGCAGTAATTGCCGTAGTCAGACAACACAGAACAACACCCACGTTGTGCCCGAAAATCGCCCACGGCAATCGTATCTATTTGCTCACGATTTCGCTAGATACCTGGGGTTCCCAGTTTTACATGCGGTTGATTATACCATCTCAATTGTAAGTCGGCTGTCTTCAACATTTTAGTGAATCATCGAATGCACTATTTACAGAAAAATATTTTGGCACATATATTGTGCACGTTCTTCATTCTTTCGTTGCTAAATCTCCTCAAATTAACCGAAGTCCAAACTTCAGCTATCTCGTTAACGCATTTTTTATTCGAAGTATCGTAATTCCTTAACGTCCCTGATAAAAATGTTTAGCACATTAAAACAAACTTATTTTTTAGCAAAAAAAAGCTTATTTAATGTTTTCTAAGAAATTCCGTCAATTTCCATTCAGAATTCATTGAAACCCACTTTTTTTACGGTCTACACAAATGCGCAATTACTTCCTGCGGATAGTTTCAGCTGCGATCTATTTTGATAACAGATAAACGTAGTAGTTACAAGTTATGAAAATGCTTTACGCATCGAACCAACAGTAGACCAGCAGAATCTCCACTGCATGAGGAAAATTTTCATGGGAAACCACAACGTCGAGTTCTTTTAGTGCATCAACCTTCTGTTAGTTTCTATGATATAATTCAAAAAAATGTCCTTGGGCACTGAGTTAATTAAAGATCGATCATTCGGGATCCCTGATCCTCATACTGTCACGGAACTTTCAAACTATGTAACGAACCGTTCTATTATGAAAATCATGAAGTATTTTAGATGCAAGGCGTTTTCCAGCAGATGCACGATACTTTGCAACAAACGAGTGAAAAAATTTCCGCGAGAAATATCCTTTTTGATCACCAGTGGCTGTTTATTCCGAACACAAAACCCGTTACGCCTACGAACCTTCCGCTTGATTACCAAAGTGGGTGGTTCACGCTTAAACTACATTGCTGTTGGTCGGGTTCTTGGGTTTTCCAATTCTCTGCAACTCCCCTAATCAGGACCTGGTCATGGGCGTCTTGTGGTCGTTACTAGAGCGACCGTCAACTGGCCGCGTCTTCTACGCTGCCAATTGTAATATTGAAGCGTTACCGAAGGGAAGGTTTATTAGTTTTTAGAGGCATGCTAGGATCCTGGTAGCTCGCAGGTTAGTAAAACTGGACACCAGCTGACAACTAGCCCTCAATCTTACCACTCTAAATCAACCAAAAGCACATAAGACTGCTCACAAACTCGTGGTCATTGTTAGTACAACTTCACGGGGATGAACCAAAACTACATGGCATGAAACGCAGCTACTTAAGGTCCGGTTGGAGTAGAGTGTTGGGACTGGTATCCACAGTCGTTTCTGATAATGTTTATCTTTGAAATAACCGGGCACACCGACATCATACAAACTTTTACCATGACTCCAACCATGGTCTGGCAAACTTTTGCAAATGCAACCAACACACTATTACGCCAGTCGCGTACCAAAAATACGATGGATCAGTGCGAAAAACATAATGAATAAAGCTGGATGAATTGCACGGGATTGACAAGGGTTGATGATGAAAGTGAGTGCACACTAAAGTTATAAGCAAGAAGTTTATTGCATGCATTAATAAATCAAACATACACTACTCGTGAAAACTGAATAAACTGCAACCATTAGTTATCCAGACGAAACCGAAAACCCCCAAACGATTGTAAGCGCACTGAATTCCGGGAATCAGCGACGCTCAGGGCGATGGAAGCTTATGTTCTCACTTGATCCGATCGAGGGTTTTCGACTGCATTAGATACACATATTGAGTCTGTAGTCGTATCGGCAATAAAACTTCAGAGATGACAGGGTCAAATATGACGTGTCAACACGCACCGATATAACAGTGCATACAAGCCCATTATTTCTAGCCTCCACGGATAAAAAGTCTTTCAAACCATGCACCAGACGGAGATTCACATGCACTATCCGTCCTAGAATGACTTTGCTGCACAGTATGCACGGTCAGTTTCATTAGACGCAGTAATTGAGGTCTTATAAATCGATTAAAAATCTTGCAAAGCACATCTCGCATTGGCATTCCAAAAACTTAGAGAACTATTCGCGGCCCGCCTGGTATCAGACCCGATAGAACAGAGTAGTTAATAAGGATGACAGTTCGGGGGCTTTTTGCCGATTACGCGGTAGATTTACGCATGGTAGACACCCGGCTACTTGCCGCGGATAAAGACAGTAAGTTGTAAGTAGGATTAGTTACTGAAGTTCACGTTATTCTGGGTTTGAACTTTGTTGAACCAAAGATTCCGTGGCTTGATAATTTAAATGAGGTGATTACTAATTAAGATCAGTGGTGTGAAAACGGATGTTATTTGGTTGTGTAAGTTTAGTGCAGTTGATGTCACATGACAGCGAAAGCCGCAAGAAAACTGTATTGTTTGTGTCGCCTTTCATTTGCAACTTGTTTATTTTTACAAGACGTAGACATCTTATTGTTGACTGTTTGAGGTTAGACACAAGTGTATCAAATATTCAGGTCACACTATCCCCTCTAGCTCAGACTTATTCTTTTTCTCACAGTTATACGGTAGCTAGATGTCAATACAAATCATCAACCGGACAATATATTAATGACAATGGATGCCTCACATAATCGTCACATTTTAGCGGCGTCTGTAGGTGAAAACAAAGGAGACAAAATTGAGGAAGTTCGGTGAAAGAGATTGATAATACTGAATCAGGGATAAATCCCTAGAGTAAATAGGTGAAACGTTTTGGACCGGAAAATGTACAGCTGGCGTAAATACCATACTATCAACTAATAAGGTCTACCCCCAATCTTACAAGACGATCATCTCTCACTCTACAGTGATAGAAATTGTCAGCCGAAACCCAATGGGTTGCTTACGTAGACGCCTTAGCAAAAGTGAAGTATACGAAATAAAGACTGTCAGCATGGTCTTACAACTTTTTACTGATCAGTAGATCCGTCATGAAGGAACGACTTCTTTTAAAGTAAGAGAATTTCCGCACAACATATATATGAGATTAGCTACATACGAGGGCTTCAGGTATTTGGATATGCTGGAAAGCATATCGATTTAGCGCTAACTACCAAAACGCTTTCACTTCCCACCCTTGAAGACATACGAAATATTATAAGGTTTCCATCTCCACCGGACAACTTATCCTTTGAGGTTTCAGCAAGGTGCTCAGAAGCTTCACATAATGCGTTCAAGAGAACGCAATCATGACAAAGGGAACTGTCTCTAAGATGCCGGAATTTATCTACAATAGCTGCAGATGAAGTGTTCACAAAGTCATTGTCATCCATCAGAATGAAAGTTCGCTTCCGAAGAGCCAAATCTGACAATGTAATCCTGATATTTTGAATGTCATTCAAAGCATCCACAGCATTTGCATCAGAACCTGAAAGTCTTGGTAGACTCTTGACTTGAGGTACTCTGGCTTTCGCTTTCCAGTCAGAAGCGCGCTGAATAAGAAATGTGATTCTCCCGGATGAGCGTGATGCATTGGTTTCCAATTTATGTAGGCTTGAATTATTGTCGTTAGATCGAGAATTAATGTGTTCACCTGTGGAACTGACGCGGAGATTTGTTGTGTCTCGAAGACCATCGTTGGTGCAGATTCCCCACAGGCTGCAAAGGCGTCCGCCAGTTTGACGCATAAAATAATGACGTAGTGGAAATTGAATTAGTCGACTATCCGACAAGCCAAATAAGAATGCAACGCATTTATATCAATCTTGTTACTAGATGACCAACGGATTAGGCTGGTTTTACACATAAAGTTGAATAAAATTACTAGGGGATTACTTGGATCAAACGGCATGGTAACTTCAAGGATGTCGCCCATTAGATCCTCATTAAAGAGTACAGTCAAAACTTGACAGCCCAGTTCCACTGTACTAATGCGTAAAATAAGAGAGACGGTCAGTGGAGTTCAAGATACCCTTACGAGAAATAAACGCGCTGTTATGCCATCGTCAAACCCCTGCAGAATAAAACACAAGGATTAAACGCTGGATGACTGAAATCTCACTGTCAGAATGTAAGAGGGAATTCAAGAGGAGATAAGGTCTAAGCTTCCTAAGGCCATTTCGCTTGTATTATCCGTAAGCAAAGGTAGGTACCTAACGAAACGTTCACGTAGGTGACAGCCGCACTTTTATTTTCTTACTTTGCCATCGACGTCAGATTTGTTGTCCAGTGAAAAGGCTATCCGAGATCGAGGGTGCCACAGAAAATGACGCACCTGCTTTCAAACCATTTTTGGTTCTTCCGTCCAGTCTTTTTTAATTAAATTTCGACCTTTTTAGTAACGTCTTCGGGGATATTTCAAGTCACTGTCGAAATGAGTGGTGGTCCGAAACACAGTACTCTTTTGGTCGAGTTCAAGGCCGTTGTAGTGACGATGGAAGACGTTAAGGTAACGTTCAGTAGTTGCAACGGCTAAATGCTGTACGGGAGAGCAAAGTTCCCGAAGCTTATTGGATTTACTGAAAAAATTCAGAGCAATGGGGCGCTACAATCAACTTACTCGTTGGCAAACGAGGATATACTGGTTTGGCAGTGTAAAAAATAGGCTGTCATTCACGGAGTGGACAAAGAAGTTGCTGCCAACTCCGTTGGAGTCGGTTGCGATGAGTGTACCGTATTATGAAATTCACTGAAGGACCACAAACCGACTAGCGCGAACACGACTAACAGATGTTTCTATTGGTGCTCCTCAAAACGACCACAGTGAAACGATGTATCACCAGATTATGACGGAACTTGTGTCAAACGAGCTTTGAGTATCTACTGCTATAGACTGTGAAGTAAGAACGACTATACAGAGTCAACAGGTGCAGGGGCAAGGCAGAAAACATACTGAATGTATTAAAGTTTTATGCTCGTCAGCAAAACAGTAGGGGCTGTAAAGTGCTACTGGTTTGTCACATTTGAGCTTATTCACACTAGAATCCGTAATATGTATGGCGGTCGTGTTACAAGATCGATAAACGTTCAGGGGTTCTGCGCTCGAAAGTTTACGCCTTTGTTGTTTGACCCAAGTTATTTCCGAACAAACCAGAATCCTGGGGATAATGAGGAGTTCACAAGAGGCATGAAGAACGTTTATGTTACCAATAATCCTTGACAGCACAATCCGTGTTAATCGTGGGTTCTCAATGCGTGCCGATTCAGACTTTTGTGGTCAGCCTGTAATAAAAGCCCGGAAGCAAGGCCCAAACTCTATTCCTTTGCAGATTTCACCAAAACCCGAAAGAATTTCTATCTAAGAGCCTTGAACAACAACGGAGGCATTTGAGGAGGTTCCCAGTAATCCCAGGCTTATTGAGTAATCGAACGAAGTTTCACGGCATATGTGCTGCGATATCTCTGATGTTTTCAGGTGACTTGGCACTAGATGCATACAACTTAGTGGCAGTTTTAGTTGCACTAATATGCTAACCAGCCTAGACACATGTTGGTGGGTTGAAGTAAGGTCCCCCTTTGCACTGCTAATGTGAATGTTTCTAATATGGCATAAGCAATGGGCTAGGTAGCAATGGTACTCCAGCTGTTTCCCAGGCTGACTAACAACGATCACACACCAGCTAGACGGAATTTAGTTGACCCACTAATGTCAGTCTGTACTTTTGTTAGACATTTTACTTTAACCTAGGTATCACAAGAAAAGAGTTGCACGGCATGGTATCTTGCACAGATTGTTCTCAGGAATAATTCATAGTTTGACTGTTTCATCCTGACTGAATACAAGATTCAAGTGGTTTGATGCAGTAAAGTGGACAAGAGTGACAATTCCTAATGTCTCTAACAGCAACAAAGTTCAAATTCATTTATTACACGGAATCCAAACATTTTAACCCTCCGCATCCTAGTCTCCGTCCCAGGTACAAGTATATGTGGACTAGGTAATATACAAAATGCAATGGTACATGTTTAGGTTTAAATCCATAGGTTTCACATTGAATATTATGTGAACGTAATTTCTAGATAACACTATTAACTTAATTTCGTTTTCAGTTTCGATTTTTTTCAGCACAAAACCTATGGTCTAGTTTGATTGAAATCGTACGGAGTTCTCAGCTTAGGTTCACGGTTGCCTAAATTGAAATGGTCTCCATAAAGAAAATCGTTTGATATCATTACAGTGTTTCGCATTCAGCAGCTGCAATACGTCATTTACTTGGAGAATAATGACCGACATTTAATTTGAACATGATAAATTTGACAATATACCATGCAGTTTTGCGGCGAATTGATACACAGCTAAATCAACACCCAAACAATATTTTGTTCTGAAAACATCTCAAGGGCACTACGTCTTTCAAGTGGTCATAATAATTGTACCCAAGATTGGAATCCAAATGAAATCTAACCATTTTTAGCAAGCGGAATATGTAGTCAACTAATCAAACATATTCTTGCTACCCAACAAAATTACTCAAAGACACTACCCACTTAATTAAAGTGTTATTAATGAGAAAGTTTGAACTAATCTAAATAAAACTAGCATAACAAAACCAAACGCTGTTTCTGCTAAATGTGTATTTCAGCAGCCGAGCCTAAAGAACGGAAACAAACTGTGTAAGAGTAGTGATGACAATAATCAGTCACTGAATAAAATGTGCACGACCCCAATTTTGAGTATTAGATTTGTCAGAAAACGTTCAAGAACATATACTTTCTTGGGAGTCTTAGCAATGAATGAATCGCATTTTAACCTAAAACGATAGAACTTATAAGAACGTGGTCAATTCCAGCACGTAAAGTACAACGTCATAGGTGGTTAGTGTCTGTTTACGATTCATTTAGAATGAAGCTAACAATTGTGGAAAAAAACATTTGCCCCCATTCTTAACATGTATATTTTACTTGAAGAAATGGCTTCTAAAATCGATTCTCTTGAGAAAAATGTGGCTGACCTAATGACGCAAGCCGGTGTGCAAGAAGGATAACGCAGCCCATCAATGCCGAACAAAAACCCTCTGCATCTCGGAAATTTCAACTAGTCGAAATAACTCTCGATGTACCAAGTAGGATTTCCACCATTGTATGTGATTGTTTTCTCATGAACAATAAACTTTGAGGGACAATCTGTTACTATTTTTGTGATCCTTTATTACACATGAATTGCATATTTAAAGAGAGTGAGGAAAGCAAAAATTGGAAATGATCCTTAAGTTGATTAGGCCTACCAGCTTAAAAAGATGTAGTATTGTTCATAAGAGTGCATAACAAGAGAAATCCGATCCGGTAGTAGGGATGGCAATTAGATCGTGCAAATAAAATCAAAAATGTCCAAGTTTCATTCGAGAAGAGCTTCGTTAAACAAACACAAAAACGTTGAATGCTATCATGACAACGAGTTCAAATCTTTCAAATCCCGACAAACTTAACCCGACTGACCTGGTTCGTGGTCACTAATTATGTTGATCCAGAACAAACCTGACCGCAATTCATCTTACTTGTTTCATTTTACCCAGACGGCAATTGCTGCCGACTTTGTTCTATGCTGGTTTTCACCCACCATCTTGATTGATTTTAATAGAACAGTCAAAGACGTTGACTCGCATGAGTTGTGGCTTGAAAAATTTCTCTACCTATTATTAGGGGCATATTACAGAAAAGGATATAATAACTCGGAAATGAGGGGTCAATCGTGAAACTAAACATATAAGGGAAACACATGGTGGAGCCATTTGCTAATCAGTCAATGACATCGTTACCATGGCAGTGCCAAGCTAACAAATGAATATTTCTACACGCACAGAGGTGGACACTGAAGCCACTGAGCAACTGACTTAGCATATCGTAACCGGGGCTTATCAGTTGCGTAAACAATTGTGAATGCGTGCGTAGAATCCACTTGGTGATGTTTCTCCAAGAGATGAGCGGTCGGTGGTGCCAGTGGTCTGTGTGGTAGTTATTGTGTTCACACATGAATGTTAGATTGCGCCTGAGCCATAAACTTCCTCAACTATGCTGGGATATGTTTTGAGATCCGAAACGTCAGCCGACATTCCGTCGAGCCAATGTAGTCAACCTGGTATCTACATGAAAACCGGCAAATGGTATGGGATCTGGCGAAAGAAGGCATTCGGGGTTTGGGACGTGGGAGTGGAATTTATTATGGTGTAGGTTAACATAACATCTGTGACATTATAAGTCCATATTACAACAGACTTTAGTTGGTGTTTTACCGACATGATCCCTTTTGAACAGCCCTTGTAAGAAGGTTGTTAACTTTGGCACCGTCGTCACTGTTTGCTCATGCAGTTTTTCTTTGGAAAACTTGGAGAACAGTGATTGTAGATATCCGTTGTCCAAAAAACCTAATTATCAAATTTTTACTTAATCAGTGAAAATTAACTGGTAGCCATGTCCTTTACTTATCAGCGAATAGCTCCACCGTGTTTCCATTGTATGTTTAGTTCCACTTTTAAACCTTCTCTTCCGATTTATTACCTACTCTTCTGTAGTACGCACTTGATGATATGCAGGGAAATTTCCTAGACCGTAAATCGTGCGCACTAACGTTCTTGATTTGTGTGTCAAACGTATTTCTTGATAGATATTTGAACTCATCTACCTGGTTGCTCAACGTCCACGTTAACAAATGTTTAATTGTATGACCCTGCCAAGAGTAGTGATCATATTTCAAATGACGAGCCATGATCACACTGGTTATTCGTTTATAACCCAGAGGGTCAAAACTGCGTTTCGAAAAATACACAGAATATATTTGCGTGCATTTACAATACATATGAAACACATCTCAAGAAGTGTTCCAGAATGAAGTGGGCCGCAAGTGTAAAATAATGGCAGTAATATTCTTTTGATTAAATGTTTTCTTAATACTAGAAGCACAAAATAATTATGTAACCGATGAGGTCGGTTTCTATTAGGAGGTGCCTCTCCTAACGAAGCAGCCAGGACGCACCATGCCTCTTCGATTGGCCGGCCTAGTCCGGATCGTATGGTCGTAGGTGGTGGTATGGTTCCACTCAGCCAACTGGATTGTAGCCGTGCAGTCGAAAACCTGTGTGCTATCTGAATTGCTTTCTTGACTCGTTTTCTCATGTTTCCCACAACGTGATTTGTTCTGACGCCCTGAATGCCATATATGAATGTTTCATTTGATTTGCCTTGTATCTGACTGCCTCGTATGACCGTCTCATTTGATTTACGTCGCGTCTTGCCGGCCATGTATGGTAATCCTTTCGTTCTATAGATTTAGGGCCTCCGTGGCTCAATTTTAAATCGCTCTTCCAATAGACGGAATGGCCGGGCAGAAAACAGTAGTGTCTCGTAAATAGAGAGACGATCTAAAAGTTCCTTTAGTAAAAGAATAAATCAGACTGTGCTGTGGTATGATGGCTTGTACACTTAGACAACATATTCGGTCAGGCTGAGCAGTATGACGATTACATAGACAATCACACGTGCCAGGCGAGGAAAGAAGTGGTTTTTAATCACCAAAGTCTGCTAATTCTGTGTATTAGAAGTTGAAATGAGGTTAGTCTTCCAATCAAGAAAAGCGACTGAAGTTCAGGTCAAATGTTGCCAAACAGCAGACTTTTAGCAGAACTTTGTAAACTAAGGGACTAGGATGAGAATATTAAGCATTCACTTGCCCGGATATGGACGTCCTAGCTATGTAACGGCTCGCAAATGGTCGTTTTTTGACGGAAGCTCAATCTCCAGTTGTATCGAATGTCAGGCAAAATAAACTGAGTTGCCCTACCTACCACGTTTATTCATAAAGGCCAGGAGTCTCACCGGAAAGTACTGCGATTAGAGCCGCCGCTCACCGTAACAGTGCCGTAGAGTATACTAGAGGAGAAAATATGTCCTTCAAATATCTAAGCGGATACGCTCTATCTTCGTTTATATTTCAGTTCTTTAGCTTTCTTCCGATTCTTTTGTAGGTCTCTGAACAGTCATGGCTAATTCCATTGACACTGGTTATAGATTTTCGCTTGGTTTATCATCCATGCGGATGCCAGCGGAGCTACATTCAGAACAATACATCCTATTAGGACATACATCAACATTCAGGTCACTTGCTGGCACATAGTTGTTTCGTTTCCACTTTAAATGCACGACGATCTGCTGTGTTATTTAAGGAGCATAGTGAACACTCATTTAGAATATGGTGGGGAATCAAAACCTTCAAATTTTCCGAAAACAATAGAAACCAGACAAATACAGAGTGTACGAAAGGTGAAGTGATTACAATGTGACTATGATCAATCGTGGACAAATGACTAATCAGGAGGCAGCAAATCAACCAAGAGCAAGCACATCGATACTTTGATGGAAGACAAAGAATGTTTCGTCGGTCAAAACAACAGAGTTAATCAAAGGATCTCAGATGACTAGCTTGATCCTAACGTAACCCCACAGGCTATTCGGAACCTGTCAAATTTGTCAGTAAACCGCGTGTATCAAGCCTAACAAGTAAGGCGATTCAAACCACAAGCGCTAGGGTATGCGAAACGGTAGTGCGTGGACACGACAAACACTGAATCCTAGATAAGTTTTTACAGCTGCTGAAGGTCAAACGCGTTATTAAAGGGAGTTTATGATAACAAAATATTAGATGCGCTATGGAAATCAGACGAGAAAACTGACTAACTGGAAGGTGGAAGTTGACTGCTTTATACACTATTGGTAGACCTTTCCAGCTTAATCCTGACACTGACTTTTAGCGTCCACCTGTCATTGATGTTGAACAGATAGTTTAAACGTCCGACATAAAGAGTTTTCCGACCAGAGCAAAGACATCATCGACATGAAGTAATTACGTCATATTATTGCTAAAAGAAACCTTCAAAAATCAAAGTAGATGCTTATTATTTACATGAAGGAGTGAGCAACCAGGTTGATTGCTTCTCACAAACAAAAATATCAGGTACCACAAGGCAATACTGCTGTATTTCTTAGGCCTTTTCTTGGACATCATCGTTATGGATGCCAGTGATCAATCCTCAGGAAGATGCATCCGAAACAGTCACAACATAAAAATTGAGACTTATATCCAAAAGACCAACGCAAAATTCACCAGTCTAGATGATCTTTATATACAGAGGCATCTTTCTGTAGTCTAACAAACGAGTATATTGAACGATCATGATGTCAATGTGTAGCAGGTAAATGTATAAAAACAGCGTGAAGAGATTATTCTGCCCTTAATGTTTCCATCCAACCACACGCAGTAATAGTGTGGAAGCGAACATCAGATAACAATGATAAGCGACATACCATTGATTGGCCAGTGATCACTCAAACCGCTGGTTAGAGACGCTATCCGAGATGGCGATGTGTCGCGGTCAATGGCGTACCTGTATTCATACCATTTCAAGTTCGTCCTCTTAGTCTCCTGCTATTAACTTTTGACTGTCTTAGTAACGTTTTCTTCTAGGATATTCCACGTCACTGTTGAGGTGACTGGCGGCCCGAGCCACAGTACCATTTGGTCAGGCTCATGGCTGTTATGATGATCATGAGTGAAAATACAAAGGTTCGGAACAAGATACAACGGGATTTAACCGATAATTTCAGCGAAATCAAGACAGACAGAAGTGCGACTAGACCGGTGTGGCGAACGGTGGCTAATTCAATCCTGAATGCAGAATACAAATATACATACCCCGAAAATGCCGGCGAAAACAGAAGTACTATAAGAAGAGAGTGAAGACTGAACATTCATTGAGCGAAGCACACAGCATGATAAGTACAATGCTAGACACAAATATCAACACTGAAATGAGCCAGAGAAGTAAATGGTCAGCCAGAAGCAGGCGATTTAATCAGGACTGTATTTCCGATGTGAAGGGCATTAATCAGTAATTATTTACGCACACTCTGCAACTACAAGTGTGAAATTATCTTAGACACCATATAACAAGCAAACTCATAGAATCTCCCCCATTATCATTTTTCAGCTTCGGGTGATATTCGTGGGAATTATGGTTCGCGCTACCGTTGGTTTTGCTAACAGCCCAAAAAGACAAGGATAAATACTATGTGTACAGAACCGGAGAGGACAAAGACAACAAAGCTCTTTGAGATAAGTGTCCTCAACTGAGCGGACACAGATTCGTCACTGACTGCGACTTAGTGACATGTGCGACGGCGTTTCCAAACAGTGGTGAAGATGGTCTCGAACTTACTAGCCAGGCAGAGGGCACCTACCAACCTTGTCCAGAGGAACCATCAAGGTTTTCATAGTCCGTGACTTTGAATTTTCACAAAAATCAGTAGCCACGTTAAACAATGCGCGATGCAGCGGACTCCTCAGCGGTATGTTGAGTACGCGACCTAACCAGGCAAGAATGTAAATTTCCATTACTTCGGTTATAAGTCGCGAACTTCCTAAACACGCGCTGACGGACCGCCACGTTGTTAACATAAGCTGCTCGTTTGATACGAGCAGAGACAAATGGGCCAAATCTCATAACAGAGCGAAAGTCAGCACATACACGTATGGCAAATGGATGCTTTGATGATACCATGAATAAGATAAGCGAATGCATAACACAATTACACCATCTTCATGGAAATCTCGTTGGAAACATTACGAGCTGAGATAATATCACCCAGATGAGTGAAGCGGTCGAAATTTATCGGCGCCTTGCCTGCTGCAACAAAAACAAGGAAATTGTCAACACAATTATGCAACGTTCTGCACTCAGAGTATGCATACGGCTTCAATAAATTGCCACACTTCACCCAGCTAGAAACATTTCCACGGAGCATACCGGGTAGCCGAATGAACATAAGCCTTTATACCCAAAAATGCCAAGATATTTTGTTAAGGAAAGAAATGCAGATACTCCGGTATATGTCGCAAGGTGCGGATACAAGTAGTACACCCGCAAATAGGACAGAAGCCTGTGTGTTCTACTTCAGTTAGTTCTGGTTATGATACAGAAACCGCCGCATTACGAGACTCATACGTAATTTGGATGCGACAAGAACAAGGTTGTCATATCAGTGACTATTGTTGTATGACAGGCAGTTTCGGTGTGAGTAGTATACTACTCATGAGTAGTATGTTACCCACAGGCAGCATTTTGGAACAAAAGAGCAAGCTCCGAACGCCAGGAAGACGATGGGCAAGAATAGACTGTTGGAATAGTGTATACGCACTATGGCAGAAGTTTCGCCAAGAAGAATGACAACGTACTACCATCCGATGTATGTGAGTGTATGTCTGACGTGCAGATGAGTGTACGTGTTTGTGGTTTGCTTTTTGACATGAGCTATGCAGGAGTTTGCTCAATAAACGAATTCTCTGGCCAAGCGTCTTTTGCGGTCACAACACTATCACGTATCTGGGAGTCTTTATTGGAAAGAAGATTGGCAGTTGATAGGCACCAATCACGAACTACCTTTTCAAACACCCACCTGGAACAGAGAAGTGTGGTCAATTTAAACAACAATCTTTCCCTGCTATGGTTAAGGGTGGACAGAGGAAGAACGAAACATGAGGCTTTAATACAATCAGTAACTTAGACTCAATAGCCAATACGGCTTTCGACAATAGAGGGTCAGGAACGTCGTTTCTAACCACATGATCTGTATCAGAAGAAGGAGCTGGCTTGAATCAATCGAACTGTCTCTCAAAGTGTCTAGCCCAGTTGTCAGGTCGCCGCATGAAGCTGTAAATATATGGACTATCTTTTGCACGTGTAGTCTCACTAACACTTTGCTAACTGCCGATACAATCACATATCAGAGAAAATACCTGCTTGTTAAAAATGATTTCACTTTGATGTGCTTGACCATACAGGTTTCGCGGTCCTTACGCAGACGTTTTGCATTACACGGTGGTCCTTACCGTATTTGGAGTCATGGCGATAAGTCAATGATTGTTCATAAACCCTGTCGAATCGACAGAGCTCCAGTTTTGTCTAATGTGCAGTGGTCTTTATGACCACATCTCTTCACAAATGGTCAAGACTGCAGTGATTTTCGTCCTGTGCTCGTTTGGATCACTAAATTGTTGTAGCCCGAGCAGTTCAATTGTTGATGCTGGCTGGTTCCAACAAAATCACTCATCCAAAAACAGTAATCTTGAACCATACAACCAGTGTCCTGCAAGTCATATTGAGTAAGGTATTTTTCCCGATTGATTGCCTACTCCAACTACTAGGACCGAAACCTGAGAGAAACGGTTCAAATATAACGAGGTAGTTTTCGGAAAAAAGAATTCATACGGTATGAAAAAGACTCGGATTGAAAAAGCAGGCCGTTGGGCAGATTTAAAAGTTGACATGGGCAAGCTTCAGGTAATGGACAACTCCAAAGCATGAGTAAGCCCTAACATGGATTGCAGAAGGGCAACCGATGAACAGGTGACAAATTTTGCTAAATTTTTATACACTACAGGATGAATGAGCAACGGAACTTGGAACATCGGCACTGTTAGAGACAGTCGTAGTCTTTTTGGACCTAAAGCCTGCTTTCGATTCAATTGCTCGTAACGTTCTCTGAAGCTGTCTCCTTCGCAAGGGAGTACCAGGGAAATACGTGAATCGATTGAGATCACTGTATGCTCACTCTGCAAGCAGGATGAGAGTTTATGCACAACTGTCTCGGTCGTTCGTCAGGGGTGTCCGATTTCCCCCTTCCTGTTCAATTTTGTCATGGACGACATTCTGGAGGGTGCGCCTCGAAAATACAGTGGGCTTGCAGTTGAGCTTCTTCCTGGCGCTAGATTGACCGATCTGGAGTATGCGGACGACATGCTCTTACTTAGCCCCTCTGCCGGAAACACGCAGACCATGCTGGATAGATTGAGCGACCGAGCTGGTTTGTATGGAATGCGCTTCGCATCTTCAAAGTGCAAAGTGTTGCTTCAAGACTGGGGTACTTCAACTCATACTTTCTTTGTTGCAGGTAATTCGCTTGAGACTGTGAACAGTTTCACATACTTGGGTAGCACTATCTCGTCAGCCTGTAATATTGCTGATGAGATATCAGCGGGGATAGCAAAGGCACGAGTTGCCTTTGCCAGGCTGCGTCATCTGTGGCTTCGAAAAGACGTCCGGTTGTCGCTGAAGGGAAGGGTATATAATGCCTGTGTGCACTCCATTTTGCTTTATGGTTCAGAAACGTGGCCTGTTCACAAAAAAGATATCAACAAACTTACTGTGTTTGACCATCGTTGTCTCCGCCAATTGGCCCATATTAAATGGATTGATCGCATGAGCAATGTGGCCGTTCGCCGGCGCGTATTCCGGAATGCTCAGGATGCGCGATCAATTGGTCAACTAATTACGTTGCACAGCTTGAGATGGTTAGGTCATGTTCTCCGTATGCCAACAGAGCGTTTACCGTACCAAGCATTATGTGCTGAGACCACCGACAGTTGGGTAAAACCGCGTGGTGGTCAACCAACAACGTGGTCACGAAATATGAAGACCCTGATTGCTCCATTGAGCAAAGTGGGTGGGTGTCGTCTGCCTGGATGGGATCGTCGTGATCACTCAAACTACTGGTTAGGGACGCTATCCGAGATGGCGATGTGTCGCAGTCAATGGCGTAGCTGTATCCATACCATTTCTAGTTCATCCGCCTAGTCTTATTTTAATAATTTTCAATCTTCTTAGTAACGTTTTCTTCTAAGATATTCCACGTCACTGTTGATGTGAGCGGCGGCCCGAGCCACAGTACTTTTTGGTCAAGCTCATGGCTGTTATGATTATGATGAATGAGCAATATTTCGGTCGGAATCCAATCGATGATAGGAGTTGCATACTTCTACATGACATGTGCCCAACCAGCTACGCTAGGAAGCCACGACCTTAAACCCTGTACTCACGCACATATATAGGATTGCTTGCCACCTTCGAACATGCATAAGGGGTCCTGCTAGAAATGCAGAAGGATGGGTTATCAAGACGGAATATTTCGAACGGCCGCGCTGGACGTAGTAAACGCGAACAAGAAGCTCTTGAATTAGTGTTGTCGAGCTCTGATAATAGATAATTACTTCGATCTACGACGCTTCTTCTCCAAGTAAATATTCACATTCAAGCTTACATATACAAGCGGACTCGGGTAAAACGTTTTAACAAACAAACGTTGAGTTTCAATTAAATCCCCGCATTGTAAAATGACAAGATAATAATAACTTGTAGTAATAACTTATGTAATTAAAAGGAGATGAGTTGTATAGTTGTACGTAATCTCTCGTAATCACAAACTAAGATTATAGTTAGATTCAAACCGGACTACACGTGCGACAAATCTAAAGCTCGTGGGAGTTTGAATATTGAGAAATGCTTGGAGGCCATATTGCAAGCGATCGTCCACGTGGGAATCACTGTTATTCATCCACAGAAAGTGCGCGCGCACGAGTGAGGAACGGGGAGCTAGTGAATGCCGAGTAGGCCGGAATGATGCGGTTGGGGTCTGAAGGTGGAAATTAAGAAAAACACAGGCATGTTGCCAGAAGCTACAGAGAAGTGGATGTTGGTGCACGTAAACAGAAAACAAAAACCTATCAGCACACGACAGAGGAAAAGGCTGGACTACGCTCCAAGATTGTAGAAAAACGCATGAGCAGCCGTGGGTTGGTGTACAGAATATTATGTGAGATCGGAAATGGTCCAGTAAGTAGCTTGGAATTACTCATATGGTCTACCACACATGTGATGAAACGACTCTATCAATCCACTTTCTCCACAGTAAAAGACAACATGGCGACACACGGAGATGACGGTCGAGTATATCAATAATGGTTCAACAGCTACAGAACAATGATGATATAAGGCATTACGAATAAGATCGTCGAATACTAAGTTATCCGAACGTGTGCTTTGACGAGTACATCCCTGATTCTCAGGAAGTATGAAAAAACTGCCACTACTCTCACGTAAGAAAAATGAATGGTGTAATCGGTTTGATAATGAATGCGCCAAGAGAACATCTGCTCCAGAATGAAAACACTCAGACGTTCTTGGGGAGTTTCCATGGAGTCATTGAAGGAGTCAAAATGAGAACCAGCCGCCTTGTGAGTGCTCGTGAAGGGTGGGATGGAGAAGTTGCTGGATATCACATGAATAAACACTGTGAGGTTGTAGTAGATTGCTGCACTGGAAGCTACGGTAAATAGGATCGATGGTCCGACAGACCGCCTGGAGTCAGTACTGAGAGGCGTTTCGTCTTCGTACGGACGCGGACCTCTTGGTGTTAACATTAACCTGTAAGGCTTGTTGGATGAAACCGTCGTCTACAGCCGAATTCAACACCGTAGGTGCGGTTGTTGACGGGGCGGCTCATCGATGGTTTACCACCACCACCGAGATGAAGTTCGTCCGACACTGTTGACTCACTAGAGGACATCGTCTAATTATCACAGGCTATACGGAAACCCAAACAATCAACGGCAGTCGCTATAGTAGTGGAAATCTAGCCAGGCAACACTGAGATGAAGGAACTCAGAGACTTAGTGAAGCAGCTAATAACGCCTTCGAAAAACGAAGTACAACAACAGTAAACCAGGGAACTGACTTAAATGTGAGAATGAAACCAGAAAACAGAAATGTTCTGTACAACGAAATACCCTTCTGAATAAAGATATCCTTTGTTCTTTTACTTTGATAGGGCCATGATTCATAGGAGTGCTCTACAGCGTACACATGCAGACAAGATATTACTCACCGCTGTAATTAGTAGTCTATTATCATGGACAAATAGACACCACGGTAAAATAAGGTGTGACTGTTGCGGAATGCACAGATCACTGAGGGAAACACATTGGAATATCGCTTAAAAAGACGACGATCGCCAAAACGCGCTTCGGGTTTAAAAGCAAACGGAAGTGAATCTGTTTTCGTAAGTTAAAATATTACGTAATAGCCAGTCCGAACGTTTTTTAACAACCAACAATTAAAAGTAGGACTGTTTTAGTACAGTAACAAACTCAGTTATGTGGGAGATTCGATTAAAGCGAAGTGAGAGTTTCTCGTCAACATGGTAAATTCTATAGGTGCTGAATTTTCTTAGACAGAACAAAATTGTTGGATAAAGGCTACGACGTTTGCGCACTTCTTTGTGTGTACCCATGGTTCACTAACTACTGTCTCAAATTGTTTAAGCTGTCGAGTAAAATGCGAGAAGGAAATACTTATCTAAAAGAGAAGGTTCGACAGGTAAAAAGCGACGAAATATGCACATCACAGGAAAATGACGTGGCGGCACAGCGCCAGATTCGACAGACACAACTTTCAGAAACTCTCACAAGATTCACAGGAAAGCACTACACCTGAAGAGGAGAAAACACGAGTCCGCATGTTTCACGTATTGGCGACGCGATTCTTCAGTGTTTCAACTAGGTCCACAATGTATCGTTTCCTGTTTTAGAGCGTATGTGCAATAAATTAACGCTTTCCAACGTATACTCAAGGAATACCAAACGCGAAGTAGGAATACGAATGATTGCGGGAGATCGAATGTATATTATACGATAATTACAATAGGTCTCAACCAGTGCTGAACAACAACGATGAGCGAAAGCAACTAGGGTGGTTAAGGATCCGACCGTCGAGCAAGCCAGAAGTGTGTGTGGAACCACTGGCGCGCGTAGACCGACAAATATGCAAACAAACAAACGCGGTCGTATGCAGCAAGCGGACGGTAGACAAAGATCATTCCCATCCTATGTACAAGGTGAATCAAAATTTGGGGAAGGATTTTACACATCGTAGAGCAAACAGACCGGGGTTATCTCCAGGTCACTACACTATCAGCTTGGTTTTGACAACTTCATCGGAACCCATAAGTGATTCGAACGATGGAAGGTGTATCATCAACATCATCAACAAAGACAGCAATACATCAGTGGTTCGCACTGATGCTTAACTGTCACACAATCACAAAGAGAAAAAAAGCAATATCCTGTATAGGAAGAGAGGAGAAAAAATAAGGGGACAGGAAGGGACCTAACCACTGAAGACAGCTGCGTTCATATTCAAACATACAATATCAAGGCGCCTACACCTTGCAAACAAACAACCGAGTTGTAAGTGAAAGGTGTATCACAGTATCAAGATTCGTTCAACGCACGAAGAGGTAGTCGACATCCCTCAAGAGTGCAGTCAAATAGGGAGGATGAAACCAGGACACAACTTTTCGAACCTTATAATACGGTGCGATCAATGCGGATGAGGATGGTCTCTTCTAGTATCTCTTCACGTACGAAACACTTTAAGTCGACAGTGAAAACTGCGCTGGCGGTGAGGTACGTAGGAGACGTATTGTCATTCTGTTTCAAAGAGCCTGTGACAGAGATGAGACCACATGCCACTAGCAAAACGAAGCCAATACGCTTCTGAAGTAGCAAACCTTTTCATACAAGATACGAAAAGTAAGGTTTGGATTATGGTCACACTGTTCACCAGTCACATCGACCAAGGAACAGCAGTTTTCCTCCTATAGTTATGCTCCACACTCACGGGATACTCAAGGTTCAACACGAGGTTGTATGACATTCGTTTCATCACACTTAAAGTCCAAATTGCAGGAAAGTGATCAAAGTATTATTCCGAAATGCAAAGAAAATCACAGAACGTTTATGGGAAGTGTCTGGCTGCAAATGATGCCTGTACAACATCCACAGTTGATCTAAAACGAGCTACGTGACTTGTTAACAAAAACTATTGTAGACAGCCGGTATCATAGTGAAGTGCAGTAAGACTAAAATACCCCCCATGTAGTTTAGCCAAATCGCGATCCGCGAAATCTACCTAACCCATAGAATGCGACATGTTGTGGATCTTCTGCTAGAACCCAGCTTCTAGAAGAATGCTGGTGAAAATGTTCATATAAGAGTAATCGTAATGTAAGATTGATGAGAAAAATGTTCGTCAAATTAGTGGACATGACTTAAAGATGATCACTACAGATGACATAGATCCAATAAATCACATAATCCCGTCACCAGCTGAAAACGCAAGAAGCATGAAGACCGTCTACTTCATTTGAATGGTGGTGGTGTGATGCCGTGCGAACGTTTCGGATTTCTAAGCTTAACAAACAGTTCTAGCACTTTCAAGCAGGTACCTTGATACGTCAATATGCCCCGTGGTATTTCGTAACCCGCAACGATATGCTTTATCACAGTTCTAAATACAGTGCACGCTGATCGGGTACAGAGGCTGCTTTGATACATAGGTTGAAATATTTCACCATGACGACGATATACTGGTTTCCTTAAGTATCCAATAAGAAAAGACCCATCACGGCCACTCATCATAATTTCCCAATGTCACTTTCTGGGATACTGATTCGAGTGTGAAGTACCTTTCAGCAGCTAAAACTGTCGACACGCCCGTGTGTAATTGGTTAAACCATATAGGATTTCTGACTAGTAAGCCCTCAGCATCTGGCATATTCAGCGAATCCTCGTATGGGTCAGCTGATGACACACTTAAAAGTGTCTAATTCAATTCAGCTGGTATTACCGGCACGTTTATTTCGTCTCGCAACTGTCGCCTTGAAACTCCCGTAGCGTTCAATCACAAGTCTGACAAATGCACTCTGTACGCCTTCATTTCCATACGTCTTTTACATATCAGGGGAAGCCAACGGTTGGTCAATTACTTCCCAGATCGCTGCACCAGTCCTCTGTGCTGCTTATAACATTCTGGCATCGTGGGTCGCTTCAATAACGCTAATTCCAACGGCGTCCTTGTGGAACTCAATAGTGTGATGCACTCGGGAGTGTATGTTAGGAATTAAGTTATCTTTTTCGGGCACATAACGGGTTGTAAATTCATGCTCCTGCAAACGCAATGCATAAAAGAGCAAGTTTCTTTCGTCCCCGACTCAGTCGACTCCAAGGGTTTATGGTTGGTTACCGCATGAAAACATTGGCCCAAGGAATATGGTCATCAATTCTCCGAGGACCGCGCTACTGCCAACTACTCGTTTTCTGACGTCAAAAGGTTTCGTTCGGTCGACATCAAGACCCAACTGATATATTCAACAACATCCTCCTGCCTCAGTATGGCTCCAATCCCTGCGTTACTTGAATATGATTCAACAATGAAACTCTTTCTACTCACTGGCAACCTCACAGTCAGTTGTCTCTTCTTCATCAGTTACTGAATTTTAACAAAAGTTTGACTGACTATTTGTGACGAGTGAAACCCGCAATTACTCTCAATTATTTTTTGACGCACGAGGTCATTGGAGTTTAGTACAAAAGCAGCTGTATAAACCAACGCGACTTAGTACTTATCGCAGCGTTCTCTATGGTGTTGGCACCAGAGTAGCGGCAATCATCATCGATTTCTCAGGCAGTGGTTGGACCTTGCCCTGGCCAACCTTGTGATAGAGTAATACCACTGTTTTTTGTCCGCTATGACCCTGGATTGCTGATCCGTAATACAGTTTCGCCAACCTTCTGTAAAACGTCTGAAACGTATATCGTGTGCTCTATCCCTTTGACGCTGTAGAAGGCGATACCGTCTACGTTGACAGCAGTACTGGGTAGTCCGTCCAAAAGTTGAACACCGCTTGCACGAATGTGAGAGGGCAAACATACAGCCTGAACGGTATAGGTTTGAAACGATACTGTTTTTCACCCACAAAGAACGTTGTTTGTCTCGAATAACACTTGTCAATATTTTGATCACAAGTATAACAGCATGAAAATTCTGATGATCTGTAAAGTATCGCAAGTCTAACAGCGCTGGGACAACTACGATTTTATTGATTGTAAGTATCCACGATGATTTATTATTTTGGCAAGTCTCTTAAAAATCGCTTAATTTTCTGCTGCAGGTGCACTGAAATTCTTACGGGATTGAACGGCCGAAATCGCCTTGGCTCAATGGTAACTACTTCATATTCAACCCAGCGACAATGGCTGTACGGATCTTGGTTCGCAGTGAATAGTTCAGTAGTTGGCTAACGCATGTTGGAATAAATGAAATAAGTTAAATTTCTCAATAATGGAACCACCCCTTACATCGCTGCAAGTTTGTCGCACTTGAAGTGAACGACGGCTTTAGATTATACGATTATTTGATAGTCACTATTCAAGAACTTATTTGCCACTAAATGAATGCAGAGAAAATACGTACTGATAAAATTAATTCAGCGACTCATAAGGGATGAAATTATTAAAAAATCAAGGCGAAACGGCCACTTCATTATCACTGGAGTTTACTATCAGATTGATACAAGCATCAGTGTTTTCTATACTGTTAAATGACTGTTTCACATGGTTGGAGACAGAACAGTGTAACTGATGATTGGAAATTGAATAGTTTAGGAATAAACCTTAGGGACAGCTAGAAAAGGAGAGGTAATGCAACAGTTCTTCAGGAATTAAATCACACTCCTTGTCTTTTGATCTTTCAGCTGGATTTGTTCTTACCACAATTATATAGTAGTTAGGCATCGGTATCAATCACTGGTTTGCTGCTACTGACAGAGACGTAGATATACAATAGCTAGAATTGAAGCCAGGTCAGATATTTTTGCTAACAAAAACAACAGCCAACAGAATACAGATTTCGTGAACAGAACAGATCACAGATTGACACCAAGTATTAAATATGGCAAAGATTAGTTGATTAGAGATAAAGAAGTTCTGCGGCAACACAAATGAACGCAAAGAGTAACCCAATCACGACACGCACGAGGAACGATATTCTCCAATCAAGAGAAAATAGATCAACCAAGAGTCCGAAATGACGGTAGTATAGGAGATGGAGACATTCTCGCAGCAGTTAGTTAGAAATGACGAAGTCATGACAGTTTATTGTGCAAGACTGTGACACAGTATAATGAAATGTGAACTGAACTAAAAACTTTTCCGGGATATATCGTGATTATTACTATACACCAGCCTTAGGACAAATTGACTGGCAAGTCAGTATCATGGAATGAACACAGCTGCTAGAAAGGAACAGGTAGGCAAGAGCAGAAAAAACACGTAAACACGCCGTAAAGTGGTAACAAGTGAAATAAAAATGTAGTATTGTTTTACTCAGCATGCAGTTTTGGCATTTTTCTTATTGTTTGTATGTGTTTTTGGCTATATATTACCCTTTTCGAAAATAAATGTGCACATTGACAACTAACGATTGCCAAGACAACAAACTGAAACGAATTCCTGTCAATGGATTCGAATTGCGGTCATGGCACTAGCTAGAAACATTCAACGGTTTTTGAACCAGAGACAGCAAACGGAAGAACAAAATCATAATACATTTATTCAACCTGGGCAAATGAAAATCACAGACAAAACATGACATGTTAAGCAGAAAATGTAATGTAACAGTAATGAAATAGCACCTTCCGTACGATCTTTGTTATCAAGTAGCCGTTTCTTAACCTTCTGTCGCCTTCTCTTTCATGTTATCCGGTGCGCGTGACTGAACGTTGTCATTGGTCGAGGTAAGTGTGTTAGCGTTTATGGTCTATGTGTCACACTGATGGTACAAAGGGCCAGTTCTGTGATCAGCTGTCCACCACAACCTGATCGGTGCCGGTGACCGATCGACTGTTTGTGTTGGGTGACTTGAACGCTCGAGTCGGGCGCGACTCGGTAACTTGGCCGGGAGTCCTCGGACACTACGACATTGGTTCAGTGAACGAGAACGGTGATCGTCTGCTCCGCCTGCGTGCTACTCACGAGCTGGCTATCACGAACACCCGATTCCAGATGGACGCGAGCGACGTCACGACGTGGACCCATTCACAAAGCGGCCATCACCACTTGCTTGACTACGTGATTGTGCGACAGCGCGACATTCGCGAAGTGCGTATCACGCGAGTGATGCGCGGCGCTGAATGTAGCACCGATCATAGACTGGTCATGACTAAATTATTTATCCATGTACGCAAGTTTGTTCATTGTAGATCTTCCGGACAACGGCGAAAGCTGGATATAAAACGACTGGAAAACTGCGCGACGAAGACTGCTTCTCAGTGCAGTTGCCGCCCGTCTGCACGACGATCCTATACTCACTACTCCTGAGGATATGTGGCAGTTCATCAAGGAACGGATTACGATGGCAGCCACCTAGACGATTGGTGTCAAATGCAAGGAACGTCCGGACTGAGTCGACGACAACAACGTGGTTATCGCCGAATTGGTACGAGAGAACAATACCGCGTTTGCTGCCTCCGCAATGGACCCGGGCAATGAAGCGAAGAAGGCGACGTTCCGAAGTATCCACCGTCAACTGGCTGAGCGTGTTCGCGGAATCAAGGACAACTGGTGGATAAAGGAGGGTGAGCAGATGCAGGGTTTCGCAGATCGTCGACAACATAAGGAGTTCTACGATTCGCTCAAAGCGATATTCGGCCCATCTATTCAGTGTACTGAATTATTGGTGGACGTGGACACCGGCTGTTCGTGCACTCAGTCAGAGGACATTATGAAAGTCTGGCGCAAACACATCGGTAGCCTACTAAATCGTCCTGCTACCATTGATTGGATGACCGTGAACAGCCTGCCACAACAGGCCATCAAGCCTTCACTTGCTCTTGCTCCTGATTTACTAGAGTTGCGGAGAGTGATTGGGCAACTTCGCAACGGGAAGGCTGCAGGTGAAGATGGATTGCTAGGCGAAATCCTGAAGAATGGCCAGCAGGCGATGGAACGCGCACTGCTCCAGCTAGTTCACTCCATCTGGGAGCAGGAGGTGATGCCACAGGATTTCAAGGATGCTGTGATAGTACCTTTGTTTAAAGGTAAAGGTAGCAAACAATGCTCGGACAGCTATC
>LUCH01002284.1:72913-99411 GCA_013368495.1 Paragonimus heterotremus
TCAAGGTTTGCACCGAGACCGCCCAGTCGGCACCACGAGGAGGTGGTTCAGCGCGCCGGTTTGTCAGTGCACTGTACGGTTTAATTTTGTTCGGTCTTCCAGTCTAAATTTAAACCTATGTTTATTTTATCCATCCTATACAGAGCAGACTATTGCTACTACTACTACTACTACGTATTGTTTATTTTGAACAGTAAACCACACAATTTAATTGAAAGACGCAGTCAGCAGCGGAAAACCAGATAAAGAAAATATTAGAGAAAGAGAATTCCAAGCAAGTTGGCTGTCAAATGTAGGGTGGTGCTTAATGATAAACTGTGAATAATTATCGTCCCTTCATTCAGAGCGACAAATGCAGTCAACAAATCAAAGTATTTCGTGGGATATGACTAAAAAAAGACACATATTTAAAACAGAACAGTCTCGCAAAACCAGTAGTTCACTAGGTCATCAGAGTACTAACATAGTCAAAGCTCACATACTGAACGGAAAATGTTCTTTCATCTACCGGAAGAAAAATAACAGTCAACGCCAAGTCCTCCGCATAAAAGTGTCATATGTTTTCAGGGAACTCAGAATGATCAGTAGGCAGAAAATCAATCATTGTGGGAGTGGGTATTAGCAGTCTAAGAATAGTAGCACATTAGGCAAGATAGATGAATCCACGAAATGGAATGATCACGAGGATGTGACAGATTTAATCCACTCGATAGCTCACTGTATGGAGAAATAACTGAATGGCAACATTGTAACAATTGATCTAATCCCTTTCAATCTTGCCAGTTCAGGCAGCCTAGCTTCGGCGGTTATATATTTTGCTGATTTCAAGTGCCACAGCTTTGTCGTCACCAGTCGCGATTACGTCATTTTGAACAGTTTTGGCTTTGGTGCTGGTAGCTCCACGAAGACAGAATGGCCGAGACTGTACTGTCTTTTCACCGGGTCCTTGGTCACGTAGATGAGTCGAGCATAACACAAGTCGTGTGTGATCCAACACGACTGAAAATGACCGACCCTTTCTGGTTAAGCGCAGTTACCACAGCAGAGAACTGAGCGGTCACCTCGGCCACCATGAGAATTCTGGACTTTGGTCTGTAGATGGCCGCAGAAAAGCTGCATGGTACATAGGAAAATACCTGGAATAATGCAATCGTGGAACAGCAACCAATGATTGCAAAATAAGCGATAGGCCACTTCCTGGCGATCACGGCAGTGCAACATGTGGTATAGTTTATCCATCCACAACCCATGAGCTTCCTCTTTGTTCGTCACTACCACATTCTAGATGCGCACCGGGGAGTTAATTTTGTTTATGGTGGGGTCAAAGGGACCGATTCTGACCACGTTTTGCAAAACTGGGCATTGATTAGCTCAAAAACCCACGCACTGATGTCAACTCGTTTGGAGGTGAAACCTTTGCAATCGAAATGCCAAGCTCGTCGAACAACCGAAAACCAGAAACAACAAGCCGAGCAACCAACTCCATCACTATTATCAACATACACGAGCCAGAATCTCTAAAAAGCATAACGTTCCTTCCACTTTATGAACCCCTACTGCTTCTCACTCACTTTTGTTTTTTGGACATTTGTGCTTGTTTGTTAATTTTTCATTTCTTGAACTACGATCAGAATCGACGGTAACCTGAACCATAGTAAGATTCAGTGCTAACAGGATATGCACGAATGTAATCAAACATAATCAGGATGCCCAAATCGAAAGGTGAGCGTTCCAGACGTCCAAGATCAGAACTAACAACTATAAACTTGGATGTCTGTCTTAAAAATCCTCGAGTAACTGCAATTAGGACAAGAGCAACACCACACCGAGATAATTTTCAATCAACAGTAGCTCGTATCAATATGATGAAACGTGGGACGAGATAGGCGAACATAAGAGTCGTCAGCCAAAACAACAGTTATGGAACGATCATCAAGATTTTCAGCACAATCTAATAATACTTTTCAGAGTCACTCGCATTTATTCACTAATATCGTTGCCGTTAACAAGATTCGTAAATTAGAGACACTAAATCGGAGTCCTGACTGTTGAGTTATTGATCGAAACATGCATCCACTCGACCACCATGCTCACAAGTAACGTCTACCATAAAGGCACTCAGTACGTGCAAACTTTCTAACTTCATGTTCTTCACCAGACCTCTAACAGTGGCTCGGACTGTTATCAGTTCAGATAGCAACAAACAAAGTAACGTTTGTTCGTTCACTCATATAGACTGAGCTTGATGAGAAGCCACTGCAGCTCTAAAGATTGCTTGGCTGTCTTCTGACTTACTCTAGCTACAAACGATCGCATATGACAGACGTTCCATCCGTGTATGGAATAGTTGGCTACACAAGACAGTGTTTATTTGTACTGATTTTCGGTCATGAAACGGCCATTTTCTCAGACACATGCTGATGCTGCTCGCAGGAACAGCCTACATGAGGCACGTTAACAGACAGAGACCAAAGCGGACGAACTTTAAGAACATGTATATATTTTCAGTATGTCCAGATGAAATCATCACCATAGACAGCAATGCATCAGTGGTTCACACTGATGCCTAACTGTCACACAACCACGAAGGAAAAAAAACCTATGTAGGAAGAGAGAAAAAGGAAGGAATGAGAGGATAAAGGGACCTAACCGTTAAGAATAGCTACGTCTATATTCAAACATACAACACCTTGCAAAATTAAACATAAGCTAACCTCGCGTAGTTTATAAGCTATGTAAGATAGCAGGTGAAAAGATGAAATCAACAGGGTAAGCGAAGTGGTCAACTGCCTCAAATGACTTGTATGATGATAGAAAGCGTCTCCTTCACATATCGACCAGTTCTTCCGTATAAAATTAAGACAGTTTACAAGCCATATATCGAAAAACAAAATAGTACCATCAACATACATCCTAGTATTGAGTTGATCATCTAGTGGAAGTTGCATACCTTGTACCCTTATAAGAATGCCATATAATGCACTATTCGTCAGTGAGTTTGCAAACAATTCACCTTTAGATAGAAAAAGAGATGTCACGAACATCTGTTCTCTACATCATGTCTATTTGGCTATTGGGGACTGCCGTATGCGTATTCTTAAGTCATGACAAATCAGAACAAGTAACTGACAAGTCGTGGGTTCCAAAAACAATCGATCACTTGACACTGAGTCATTACATAATCGATTGAATTCTGCACATGATCTGTGCCATCGAATTAGAGTCAATAACATCAGTATATATGTGTGTGATGAATGTGATCTCATTGGGCCATGAGAGCCACACATTTCATACGAATTCCTTTGGACGACAGTAAATACATTAAATAACTGATTAACACTCGAGTCACCTGCGGCTAAGATGTTGTTGGGGGGACAGCCACCAAACAAACAATTGCATCCATTCACTGCTCCTTTACATTGTACTTTTTTCAATTTGCACTGTATCTCACCATTGGTGCTTCATTTACTGTGGACCAATCATTTTATCACATCACTCTGAGCGTTCATCTCCCAACCTGTTTTCCAATTGATAAACATTCCGTCAAGATTCGTTAGACTTTTCAGTTCGAGTCACGTGATTGGCTGACCTGTTCAACAACTCAGGGACATAAAAGATGAGCTGCTGAACCGGTGAACCTGTGAGCAATCAATCCTCTGTGTCTGACACCCTCGGTAAATGTGTTGACCTGATGAAGAATTACCAAAAACAATCATTTGTTACAGCCCGTTTCCTACAAACTCGCATAGAGCCCGCTGAAATTCTCCCACAAACGAGGCAGATCCACAGCGGACTAGTAACCGCCATGACGTAAGCCATTTTCACATCGTTGCCTGAATATAGAGGCGTCGTTGTTAATTTGTCGGTCGCAAAATTGAAATAAAATCAAAACATCCGTAGCCAGGTTCGCTGTACATCTCTTTCATGTGTCAGTCCTCTCGAGAAGAGTGCTAGTCTCACCAACTCTTGCAGAGAGAGACGCTCATAAAACTGGCAGTCAACGAGATAAGAAGTCAAATACGGATGGTTGAAAACGTAGTCGGCTGTAAGATGATATAGCACAAAGAGAAAACTAATCGTCAATTTGCGAGTGGGCAATGAGAAGAATGGAAACTGATTGGAATGTAGCCCACAGCGTCATTTGATAAATGAGACAGACCGAAAACAGGAACAACTTTGCAAGAAAGTCACAGTTTGCATAGCGAAAAGTAGTAAACACATACTGACCTGAAGTGATATCCGAATCAGCATCGGACAACTTCCGCCGTAGTTCACGTTGAACAGTAACCACCTTAGAACGGACGGATGACTGAAAAGAATAAACACGAAGAACATAGAATTGGATTCGAGCAAAGTTAATCATTAATACGATCATAATACTTCAAAACAACAAAAGATTTATGCATTTCAAAAGGTAAATAATTGCATATCTACATGCGTAAGTGTTCATACAAATGCTACACACCACTCTAGCGAAAAGATTCATGATATAACCTGTTCAAAAATGAATCGTGATCAACTCAGCAGCATGCAAAATAAAGAATGTTTCAACGATTGAACAGTATCGTAAGGGCAAACAACACTTGATGTTTCTGATATGTCTTAGTGAAATAACAATAGAATGAGAGAGGAAGAGAGAAAAATAGCGGATAAACAGAAACATAAAAGAGTTTCTCGACATATTTGCCGCAAGCAAAAAATCAACTGGAAGTAGTACTATTGACCAAGATTGTATTGGTAACCCTCTGCTAACATCCGATCAATCTGTGTGCAGGAGGAGCTGTTGCATATTTCATCCGAAGCGTAACTGTCTGAAGTCGAACTTCTAGTGTGATAAAGAGAAGGACAATAGGAGAAACGAGGAAAGATTGCGAAATGTCTTAAAATAAAACTGTCCAGTGTGCTAAAAATTGCAATAATAGGATATACATTCACTCACATCTCGCCTGAATAGCAGTGCACCATCAGATCGACAATCAGCTGATTGAGTGGACACTTGCTTGCTAGTCGGAGTGTACAGTTCGCTTGAATCCACCGAACTCCTGGAACTAGTAGCAACAACACAATCTCCTGCACCATCGGCGGGCAGCGTGTTTGAATCGTGCTGCTCAGAAACCATTTCCTCATTGGAACGATCGACCGGCAGCGATGTATGTTTGATTTTAAACAGGGATACGCGTCGTTGCGGGCTTGAATTGAATGATTGACAGTGTGTGGTAGTCGACGACTGTTCTTCCTGTCTCACACCACACACGCGGGCGTACCCGCTCCAACGTCGCAAATTGGTGAACAACGCATGCTGGGTAACGGAATTTGTATAAACTAGTATTAGAAGCAGGATGAGGAACGGATCATTTTGAAAGACACAGGGACACTCAGGGGATAAGCACTTGATGATCGGAAGTTAACGGAATTACATGGGAGACTTCGTCTACCTCAGTGGTTGCATAAGTGTTAATGGTTGTGGGAAGAAACCGATCATAGAATGCAATAACGTTGATCAACCTGCGCTACTTACAACCTTGTCAATACAGAACAGGTGCACCTGCATCCGTGTTCTCTGTCCTACTATATAGTTTCCGGACCATGTCTATCCGAGCGGAAGATATTCGCCGACCATCCGCCATTCACAGATACTAATTGTGTGTAACCCGTTGTGAACGTTGATATCATCGTGTGAGCAACAAGACTGTCAGACAGCACGTTTTCAAGGGTGGT
Source organism: Paragonimus heterotremus (assembly GCA_013368495.1). Taxonomy (NCBI): domain Eukaryota; kingdom Metazoa; phylum Platyhelminthes; class Trematoda; order Plagiorchiida; family Troglotrematidae; genus Paragonimus; species Paragonimus heterotremus. Next base: position 78,632 of record LUCH01002284.1, read on the forward strand.
AAACTGAGCATTCTCAAATCTAACGTGGTCTGTTGTCAATGAATCAGTTGATTCGGACCTGAAAGTCATGTAGTACCCCACAGTTTGACTCATAGAGCTTCCCATTTGTGAACCGATGTCAACTGAAAAAAACAGAGACCACAAGCAATGACACGGAGCAGAGGTGTCAGACAGCTATGTAGATATTTGCTTGTGTAGATGTAATATGTCTTTCTATTTGGGGCCTAACGAACTGAAATATTCATCATCAAAGACGACGTAACATGACGCGAATTTGTAATCAACCGTGTGAAGGAAGCTTAATGTACTTAATTGTTCGTTCCATATTACGGCATTGAACCGATATAGCCAGCGTTCAAACTGATGTAGCATTGCGTCAAAAACTGAATTCGCTCTAAATAAGCAGTTGCGACATTTATAAGGACAGCGAAGATTAAATAATTACGTCCAAATAACCCATTCCAACAAGTACTGTGAATAGCTAAACAGTAGTCAGAGAAAAATCGACGTGAGGAAAAAAAACTGATCCTACTAATTATTAAAATAAAATACCTAACACGAAAGAAAATTAGGAGTAGGTCTGCGAAGCATCATAATTAATAACAGCCAAGGCAATAATATCAATCGAATTTTTTAAAATAAAAAACAGACTAAATCTGACGGCAACCCAAATAACGCAGAGGACACAATACAAACTTCAACAGGGCAAACAAACGGATGTACAGAGTAAAGTTTAACATTAAATTAACCGGAATGATTGACAGATTAATAACACAAGTCCAGTTGATCGGAAATTTCCAGAGTAGTCATCAAAAGCATGGAGTAGCGAATAAACTCGTTTTCGGTTATTAACCACCAGAACAAGGACAACGGTTATATGGAACAATGTCGTCAGGGCTTAAACGAACAGGACAGATAAAAAGTTCACATGAGGCAAATCATGTCATCGATACAAATAGAGAAGTCTTGGTATAGAAACGCCATAACAAGAATGGACACTTAAGCAGTGTTCAATTTAGTTCGCATTAGCGTAACACATACACTAGAAGTTGAACGTAACAATCAACTGGCCTTCTTCGGTTAATTAACTTGGTGAAGTGTTGATGAATGCGCTTATAATAAGATCTAGAGAAGAGAAACTTGGAAAGGACGGTGAATCTATTCCATCAGTTTTGTTCAACTGACCATCACCACAAGAGCGACAAGTCGTACCAAAACGTACCGTACCTCGGACCATCGCTTATCTCAACAGTTACGTGGAAAATCTTTGACGAAAACAAGTTTACCGAAATGGTTAGAAAAACTGAAAGACTAAGTAAGAAAAGTAGAAATCATATTGACACAAGGACGCCAGCGACAGCGGCATACTGTCATCTCCAATAGCGTTTCTAGCTAACAGTGTCACTTATCAGTGGGACCACAGCAGCACAGGCGACAACCTAACCACTTTACTCAGTGGAACAGTCCAGCACCAGATGGATCGTAGTTACTGTGTTTCTTGACCACCACGCGGTTTTACCCTACTGTTAGTGGTCTCAGTATATAATGCCCGGTACGGTGAAGGATCACCTGGCATAAGGAGTACATAACCCAACCATCCGAGGATGTGCAACGGGAGCAGTTGACCAATTAAGCACGAATTCCGAACATGCCAGAGTACACGCCCGCGAACAGTCGTATTACTCATGCGATCATCTAACGTGATGTGAGCTAACTGATGGAGACAACGACGGTCAAACACAACAGGTCTGTTGACAACTGCGTCACAGCCTGTCATTGTTTCCTCAATATAGATCAAAACAGAACGCACGTAAATAATATACAACCTTCCTTCCACCAACAACCGAACGTCCGTTCGACGCCACAGGTGGCGCAGTTTAGTAAACGCAACTCGTGCTTTTGTCATCCTCACTGACATCCTGTCAGCAACGTTACATGCTGATGAGATAGTGCTACCCAAATATGTGAATGTGTCCGCAATTTCAAGTGGATTACCTACAATGAAGAAAGTAGGGGTGAGAATGTCCTAGTTTTGAGGCAACACTTTGCATTTTGAAGGTGTGAATCGCATTCCGTGCAGATCAGCCCGGTCACTCATTTTGTTGAGCATAGTGTGCATGTTTTCGGCAGAGAGGCTAAGTAAGACCATGTCATTCGTATACTCCATGTCGTTCAACTTAGCATCATCGGAAAAGCTCCACACCAAGCTTACTCACTGGATTCCTCAAGCGCACCTTACAGAATGTCGTCCACGACAAAATCCAAGAGGAACAGAGGAATCGAACATCGTTGGCGAACGCCACCGGAAGTGATGAACGTCCGAGGCAGTAATGGATGAACAACGTCACTGTCGCGAGAACGATAACTTCTGATACTCCCCGGTCGTCTATGCCACGGAAAAGGGATGACTTGAGAGGATCCACCCTGAGTCTCTGACTCAAAAGTCTGACCTGTGAGATAGCAGGATACAGGGTTTTCTTGGGGGACCCTACTTGGAGCCGATGATTCGGCAGTGTAACTCACTTGGTAGTGAGGGGCTGGCCTAACCCGATATCACAGTGAGTAAGATACTAACATCTGATTCTGAGCACTGTTGCGAGCAGTGGATGTCTTCGAAGCTACATCAGGCTCTTGAATGATATCGAAAGTTTTCCGACTTATTGAATATTACGTTAGCAAGCACGGTCAACCGTTGGGTGATCGGGGTGATCTCCGTCCCACTGACCCAGATAAGTCTCATTAACTGTTTAACTGTTAGAGCTGTGAGCATGTATACACATGATAGGATTTGTGGTTAATTGTTTTTCCAACGCACACTGTTCTTGTAAAATGTTTATCCGGAGAAATGTATAGACAGAATCACGTAACAAAGTGGGAAGAAGAACAAGGTACTTCTAGCAGAAAGGAAAACAGTGTATATTTCACTACGATTCCAAGATGACATGCTTGCCGAACCAGTCACTAGAAGACTTTAATACTGTCTTCACTAGGACCCTCTATGCTACCAAGTTTCGTCAGTTTCAAATCTACTCCGGCTTTATGTCTACAGTTGTTCTGCAGCCCCTTTCTGTGTACATTCATTTACTTAAGCCAGTGAAACTGGTTACGTGGATCGCACGACCAGGTACCCAGCTGTGCGTATCTCTGAGCGTCATCCAACCTGGATGATTAGTGGAGTCACTGAAACAATATACAGCGCATCTGTGGTACACCTTGTCGATTTGCGTCATACTGTCAATTCGGATACTTCTTTTTGTCCGATCTACCGAGTCAAGGGCAATCAGTCGGGAACCAAGAGATACCGAATTTTGGCCAGAGATGAAGGCGATGGGAAGTAGATTGAATAATCCCACCCTTGTGCATACAGACGCGCTTGGTTCAGGTCTTGCGGTTGTCATGATTCACTACCTACACCATGATCGATCAAACTGCCATGGTCCCAGTTGCGTTACAAGTGTGACGTAATTGTACCAAAGCGATGTCTCCATTTGCATTTGTGGCATGGTTGACCTGATTTGAACTCATTGTGTTTTGCTTGTTTCGCCCTGACAACACTGATCCATATAAACTTTCTGTAGTTTGCCTGATTTTAACTAATCAAAAGCAAGCTTGTTCACTACATCGTGTTTTTTGAGGTCTAATTCACAGAAGAGTGACTCAGTGAATTTGTAAAATTTAAGATATGTACAGTCCCAGAAAATAGTGTCTCAGTAGAGAAGTTTTAGAAAGCGTTAAGCTACGAAGGTTTAATACGACATGCTAGTAGTGCGAACTATAGAATCTGTTAAGAACAGAGACGGCATCGCCAATTTCAGTTCATCTATTGCTTACACGACTAAGAGTGTTGTCAATAATGCAACAGCAGTGAAGGTTCGGGGATTTAGGTTATTTCAAAATTCAACACCACCCACACTCGATCGCAGACTTCGCATTCAGATAAGCCTTTCGGCTAGCCCACTTCGAGAGGAACCATTAGACCCGAGTTTCGCTCTTATTAGAGCTCATCAGTAGTGCATATCCTTGTCCAGATCGGAGTTTGCACTCTGACCCCCGTGCTTGTGAGAGTGGCGTGTTAACCACAACGCCAGCAACCTCCCAACAGGCATGACCGAATAATCAAATCCAAACGCTCAACCACAACCTTGTATGAATAGTGTTCAGTGTTCATTTCGAAAGGAGAATGAACAGAATCACTCTGTTCTATCCAATCGATAACCCCGTGATCAGGACTTCTCAGTTAGGTTGAAGTTACTGTCTTCATTGAACCAACTGAGCATGGTTTGAATGCGAAGGCTGCGATCGAGTGTGGGTGGTGTTCAATTTTGAAATAGTGCAACAGTTGTTTCAAGACGAAAGATGTTGACAGTCTTGGTCGAAGACGCATGATAGTCAGAGTGCGCTTTTTCCTTCATGTAGTTTTGTATAAATGACGGCTTAATAGTCTAACGTTAAAACACCGAGAAAACGGTATGGTTGAATGGCAGCATATTTAAACATCCTGTTTCTGTAGTAGAATTACAATTGAAAAGGCAGCTGTCAGCGTAAAAGCTCAGTTGCATACAAGTCGACGAAGATAATGAAAAATTACAGATACAATAAGGTAGTGACGCTGTTTCAAGGAGAATAATAGTTATTCGAAACAAGGTATGTCCATCGTAGAACCTCCCATGTCCGTAGCAAGAATCGAAGATAATCGGAATCAACGGCTAGCCCAATGGAACTGGCTGGAGCATTTCTGAGAGGACGATCAAGAAGTCCACTTGACAAACACGGCCAAAGATACTTTCAAAAAAAAAGAGATTTTACTTGAATTACAATTCAGCTTGAATCACAGCGCACGTCCGACAGTTCCGAACTGCAGATGTGGTCTATGTGCTGATATCCACAATGCCGGAGAAACTAGGTTATCAAGCACCAGTATCAATTGTGAGAGTAAAGGAATATATTGTGTTCGAGCTGAAAACAAAGGCTTTATTCGGACACGTCACATCTAGCAGCTGAAATCACGGAATAACAAGAACCGCCATCACCAACAGCACAACAGGTAGCTAACGTCTATCATACTGTCTTATACATTCTCATCAACGCTACACACATTTAACAGACACGTGTGATGAAACTCGTAGAGCTAACCATGTTGAGGTGTTAGCCCCATAAATTATTTTAATGATCCCTAACTTGTTTTTGACAAAAAGAGAAATGTCGTATGATGAGTTCCTACTCCAAACCAACTGACTCTTTACACTTGCAATCTGGAACAAAGCCACAAATTACAGCTGTCATACCGTTGAAACTGTAGGATGCATGAAAAAAAGTGATAAACGCTAAGCAATACCGAACAATCCCAAAACAAACAAAGGACGTTATCCGGCAGATATCTCAGTGAAGCAAAAAAAGAACAACGACGTAATCAAAACTTAGTCATACTACAACATGACAAAATGGTGGTAATTGTTATGAGGAAAAGTGATTATTTCCACACATAAAATTCAGACATAAAACTAGCGAGAAGGATAAAATCCGACAAACTGAAGAGAGGAGTAACAGTAAGTAAAACCAACTTGTAGCTGCCAGATTGTCAAATCACATAGCGGTGGATGTTATCGGATCGAAGTGTTTTCAGTTACCAAAACTCTGTGATTTGCCAAAAGTCCACAAACAAACAGTTCTCCACGTTACAAGTTAGTCAAGTGGCCAGTTAAACGCCTGGAACCTGTTCGAAGTTCGTTAGTCAAAAATTTAACAGAAAATAGTCCTCAATTTGCTATAACAATTGAAGACGTTAGGGTTCACGAAAACTATATGGTAGTGCGTGATGTGACCAACCTGTTCACTAAAATCCGTCTACACCACACAACTGATGCAATTTGTGTACATGCACCAACTATCAACGTGTTTCACGTGATCTAGGGGATTTGTTATCGGTTTGCACAGAAAATGGTCATTTTCTTTTTGAAAGTCGAATTTATCAACAATGTGACAAGATAGCAATGGATGATCCATTGAGTAATATACTCACGAACACATCAGACAAATAATTTCAGATTTACAAGAAAGAACATGTTCCATAAAAACTACGCGGAACGAATATTATGCTGACGAACATCTGAACGCTTTAAACTCCGTTCATTCACGCGCCGTCTCTATGATGGAAGTAGAAGCGGAAAACCGGCCTGTATTCCTGGACATCCTGATAGCATGTAAGACGAATGATTTACTGGAAGACTAATTGATCAAAACGATATCTGTATTTCAGTAGTTTTTCTACCATCCAGTACAACAGGAGTATTGTCAGAACGGTGTTAGGCCGCGCGAAACATAAGTGATGCAATGGAAGTCTAGAACAAGATTAAAGTTTAATACAAGCCACTCTGGTTAGTAACGGCTACCAACTGAAGTTTATCAGAAAATACGGTGCAGGCAGAGAAACAAGGAGAAGACAGTTACCACGGTACCAAAGCTGTATGTTTACCTTTCCGCATCTTACACGGGTGATGATGGGTTCAATACGAGTAAGAATCACTTGGAAACTACTGCTGAACGATATTACTCTTATACAGCATCCGACAATGTCTTTTCAACTAGACGAAGGCCCATCCTCCCTTTCAATGATTAAACGATCTCCTTTGCCAAATCTGAATTAATTTACTGCCCTCCGTACACATGCAGATCAAAATATATTGGCCGTAAGACAATGAACGAGCATCTATCGAAACGACTACCGAATACCCATGACCGTATCCCCTTTGTAGCTCAATCATGAAACACGTGTTAGACAATGAACCTAAAATCTAGTTGGATGCATTTCAAGTGATCAACGCGTCCAAGGCGTCTCCGCTGGAGCCGTTTTGATTTAGAAATACAAAACACACTTGTGTGCTCAAAAAGAACCGGTATGTTGATTTGAAAAGTAATATTAGGTGGTCAACGGTTGTGATGACACGGCAACGGCGACCTTGACATTATGATTGTGAACGTTTGGACAGTGAACAAGATGATATCATCACTATATAGGACTTCCAGCAAAGGTACAAACTGAGGGAGCGTAGTACAATTCGGCTAGTTCACACTCTTAGCATGACATGGTCTTCGTAAACATGAATTGAAACGCTGGCCACATAACAACCACTTCACGGCCAGATAATCGGTAATGCACGCTAGCAGCTGCAAGTTCGGCTGATTAATGCTGCATACGCAGTTCCAAAAACACCTGTCGTTCACAAGACCAGAAATGCTGGGCGAGTGGAACAGCTTGAAGACATTAAAGTAGTCTGGTGTGGATGTAATATTTTGTCGCAGTTACTTCCGTGAACAAATCGTTTGGCGCAAAGTTTGTTCCAAATTTAGTTCATTGCTTTCTGGCAGCCTTTGTCCGGCTGTCACAAATAAAATGGTTGTTGTCGGCTTGTCAGTAAGAAACAGATGAGATGTATAATTTTATCGCAAGGTATACACATGCCTAATGTCCGTGTACGTAAACTTTGCAGGAAGTGAATTTTCTATAAAAACCCGTGATCAGATAACAATAAGCTGCACAATTTTTGAGGATACGATCGCACTACACTGACCAAGATGAACAGAACCTATAGGGAAGAGAAAAAGAGACGTTTCAGAAAGGCTATACGAATTCGAGTCTGAGTAGCTGGTTGTTACCAATGAGCAAACATGCATTGGGAATGATGAGAATTTCATAACACGGTAAACAGGTTTCAGTCGTTAATAGGACGAAATTGATTACCCTCAAAGCAATTTCTTGTTCGTGAATCTTCGCTTCGTATTCGGCAACTGTACGTCGCAGATCGCTTATTTCAACACGTAATTGTTCTTGATTTTCGTCTTTCGTAAACGACTCGGAACGGATCGGGAGATGGGACGAGGCAAGCTGTTCAATTAGGGGTGTTCGAGGTCGTGGTTGGTGGGTGTCTGTAAGAGGAGGAGTAGGGGGAGAAACACAGAAAATGGAAGATTCAACGGATTCGCCAAATTCGAAATGAACAGAAATAAATTTTAGTACACATAACAGGTAGCTGATAGACTAATTGGTAGAACATTAGAGAGGCTCTGGTTGAACCAAACGTGACAGTTTGGACCAAGCAATTTAGTGTATAAAAATTCAGGCAAAAAACGCATTTATGGATTGCGGTGTCTTGCTCAATAGGGACATGAAAGAGCAAACTGTAATTGGCTGTCAACGTCTGTACTCGTGTCAAAATTAATACGCATGTCTAGAAGTCGTCAAACGTCATACTAAACCGAAACGAACTGTAGAGATTGGGTAAAATCGATATGCAAAAAATACACGTACGCAATCCGTGACCAATACCAACGTTTGTCATGTTGCACTGCATGCAGTTACAAGTGAATACCACTCAGGTGAGTGCCACACAGTGCATATCAAAATAGGTTTGGAGATCCACAGAGCATCTGTTAGGGGTTTGAAAAATATTAACAGTCTATCCAGAGGTTGCGTTTAACAGAGATGGTGGCAAAAAATGACCACAATATTAGAAAAGACAACGATATCAACAGATACCACTGAAAAGAAGCTGAGAACGGTTTCAGGCAAAGAGAGAACAAGCAGTAGACTACATTTTTAAGGTCCGAGTTGCCCGCTCAACATTCAACAATTCAGAAGTTTTACACAATGTTAATATGCACAGCAAAGATTGATCTCTCGAGCAACAGGTGTTCCTTGCCAAAACATGTCATGAATCAGTTAAAATGATACCACATTTTCTGATGTTCAAACAGTCAGCATGGCATTTGGTGACGCCGGTGAATCAGACGTATGCCAAACGACTGACGCTCACTTATGTAAGGAGGTGCGTCGATAGATGAAAAGTGCACAGCAATAAAGTTTCTTTCAGAATATCACTAGGTAGAAGTAGAGTAGTGTGGCTCATTTCAATGAGCTCACAAATGTAATCAATTGTCTCGTGTAGTGGGACGTTCGTAAACAGTGACTGAACGTCTATGGAGCACATCAACTCATTAGCAACATTGATGTTGTCCAAGTCACTGATCAACTCAAAAGAATCTTTAAAAGAATAGGCCTGAAACTTCTGTTTGTGCATTCAGAATTCTATTACGTCACTCGAATCCAAGATTTTTGCGGTTTGCTGAAGCTGTCGCAATGAATCGACTAAATCCGACCCTGTGTGTTCAGAAACAGTTACTCGTAAACTTGACCCTTCCCTGGACTTAGTGACTTTTCTTAATCCACCGATTGACTATCCAACCTACCCTCTATCTGTTCGATATAAAACAACCGTTTTATGTTATTGTAAATTTGGTACTGACGAGTCAATACGAAATGCTTGCATCTACCAGTTTTCGTTTTCTGACTGTTTTGTTTAAACTTCTGAAGGGAATGAACTGTTTTTAATTTCCAGGACAGTTTGAACAAAACAGCCAGAACACGAAAACTGGTAGATGCAAGCAATTCGTATTGGTTCGTCAATACTAAATTTACAGTATCATAGATGGGTTGTTTATAGCAAACAACTAAGGATGAGATAGTCAATAAGTGGGTTAGGATAGGTCATTGAGTCCAGGGAAGGGTTAACTTCACGAACAATCGTTTCTGAACACACAGAGCTCTCTTGGAATGATTGATTGCGACCGTCTTAGCAAACCGCAAGAACCTTGGGTGTAGAATGACGTAACAGGATTCCAAATGCGCAAAATCGGCCGTTAGTGTAAACTGTGTTCGGGAGATTACAAGCAACTGAGGAAACTGGCTGTTTACATGGTCCTGTAAAATAGCTGTTTTTCGGTAACACAGACTTCTGCACCCGTTTATATAAATGTTTCCTCATTTTGAAGGTCAAACGTCTCTCGGTCCTGCCTATGTAGCTTTCTTCGCAGTTCCATGTAAATTGGTAAACACAATGTGAGGTGGCAACGATGGGCTGGTCTCCTTTGATTGAAACCACCGGTAACTTCTGAGTCCAAGCGATTGCACAGAATTCAGCTGCACTGAACGATCGCTAGATATAATTTTTCAATCGCTGTGTTGGTTGATGCTTGATATAATCATCTTCAAAAGGCAGCTCTATGTGGACCCTCTTTTGCTCTACAGTGACCATCTCTTCGAGTGATATTTTTTATCTAATGTGCCTACCTATGAACTTTCGGGGATAACCATTTGATTGTAGGACGGAAGTAATCAAGTTTAGTTCTTCCCCAAGACTGTCGTATGTACAGATTCGCCTTGCCCGTGTGAACAGAGTATTCACTAATGTTCGTTTCTGTTGGACCGGTGTGAAGCTGCTGAAGTTTAGATATTGACCGGACCACACGGATTTCTTATAGACAGTTCTTATAGCCGAACCATTTCGACGACTTATGAGTATATCTAGAAATAGCAGACAGCTGTTGGTCTCAAATTTACAAGTAACCTTTAGGTTAAGGTGACAACTATTTAGACATTGCACCAGATTAGCTATCACCTGTTTAGATTGACTGGATATTAATGTATCGTCGACTTAAAGCTTGTAATATGACAGGCTTCCCATTTGTGTAGCTCTTGCTCAAACTTTAGCAAGAAAAAGTTTGCTCAGATGGGACGTCTCATGGCAACTCCGTCTACTTAACGGTAGAACTGCTCGAGAAGGCAAAAACTGACACCTTCAGGAGAGAGCAGCAAAGTTTCCCTCAATATGTCGACTGGAAGTGGAAACGTAATGTGATTCATTTCAACGAACTCACAAATATAGTCAATCATTGTATGCAGCCGGACATTTGTGAATAGTGATTGAATGTCAACAGAGCAAATCAGTTCGTTAACAAGACTGATTTTGTCCAAGTCACTGATCACTTCAAAAGAATGGCTAAAGGAGTGTCTGAAATTTTCGTTTTAGTGGAATTATAATACCGACCAGCCAACGTACCAGCTTATGGTAAGGGAAGTTTGCCATTGCCAAAATTAGCCTAAATGGCATCCCAGACATGTACGTCTTCGGCAGGTCGTAAAGTTTGGATGTTGACGATCCACACGACTTAAGAGATTTATACGTTATTTCACCAATAATCCGTAACTGTAAAAAAAGCTGAAGGTGTCGTCTTACGAAGTCCTGTATTCCGACAACATTATCCACTCTGTGTATTCTCTGAAACTTTGCTTGATCATACAACATAGACATCTTCTGTATATGCGTATTTTTGTCTAAAATGAGGGCCTCAGAGCCCTAGTCCGGCTTAGATATAGCTACGTTTATTTCACAACATTTTTAATCGGACCACACAGACGACGGAACACAAACGATCGGTTACCACGCTCCAGTCGGTTGTCCAGAAAAATGTCGGAAGTGGTCCTGGAGTATAGCTATTGAAAGATGCAATGTATCGGGTCCAGATTTCCTTGCTGCCTCTTTTCAACGATGGCGAAGAGAAAGTGACATGAGATCTGGCAGAAGTCTTACAGATAGTTCGAGAAACTGAACAGATAGGCGTAATTCATCTTGATCGACGAGTACTGCCGGTTTCAAAAAGAGAGCTGAAAGTAGGTGATAACTACAGATACCTACCTGGTCTAAATCGTTTTCAAATTATTTCCTAACCTTAAACTGCATTGGCTCATCAAACATAGGAAAAGCCAGGTACGTCAAAAATGGGCAGCATTCTGAACTGAACGCGCGGGCATTTCACCTTGCGATAGACCGCGAAACATCGGCATCCATACAAACAGTCGACATCCTTTCAGACCTGGAAACTGCTTGGAACTCAGTTGTTCGCAATTTTATCTGGAACTGTTTACTTCGCAAAGGAGTCACAAGGAAATGTCTGAGTCTGTTAAGGTCAATAAGCGTTTAGTTCACAAGCAGGTTGAGAGTTTATGGATAATTGTCTCAGACATCCATCGCTCTCAACCGTGTTCATCAGAGGTGCCTGATATGTCACATTCTGTTCAGGTTTATCACGGACGATATTCTCGGAGGTGAGTTTGAAGAATCCAGTGAGTAAGCTTGGTGTGGAGCTTTTCCGATGATGCTAAGTTGAACGACATGGAGTATACGAATGACATGGTCTTACTTAGCCTCTCTGCCGAAAACATGCACACTATGCTCAACAAAATGAGTGACCGGGCTGATCTGCACGGAATGCGATTCACACCTTCAAAATGCAAAGTGTTGCCTCAAAACTGGGACATTCTCACCTCTACTTTCTTCACTGTAAATAATCAACTTGAAATTGCGGACACATTCATATATTTGGGTAGCACTATCTCGTCAGCATGTAATATTGCTGATGGGATATCAGTGAGGATAACAAAAACACAAGTTGCGTTTACCAACCTGTGCCACCTGTGGCATCGAAAACACGTTCGGTTGTTGGTGGAAGGAAGGTTGTATATTGTTTACGTGCGTTCTGTTTTGATCTATATTCAGGAAACAATGACTGGCCGTGACGCAGTTGTCAACAGACCTGTTCTGTTTGATCACCATTGTCTCCGCTAATTAGCCCTCATCAAATGAACTGATCGCATGAGTAACACGGCCGATCGCGGGCGCATGCTCTGGGATGCTTGGGATTCGTGACTAATTGGACAGCTGATCAAGTTGCACAGCTTCCGATAGTTAGGTCACGTAGTCCGTATGCCATCCGAATGCTTACTGCCCAGAACATTATTCAATGAGATCACCGTAAGTTGTATAGACTCGCGGGATTACCAAGCGATCAGGTGGTCATAAAATACGAAGACATTGAGTATCTTGTTGAATACAGTGGATGGGCGTCGCATGCTTCATGTGGGATCTCGTGATTACTCAGATTACTAGTTAAAAACGCTAGGGCAAAGTATTACAGTCAATGACTTCAGTGCATTCACTACAATCTTAGTTCGTTTATTTAGGATCATCTTATAGACTTTTTCCCTTAAAATGTTTTTTCTCTAGGATATTCCATACCAATGTTGGGGTGAGCAGCGGCCAGAGCAGCAGTGCTGTTTTATCATGCTTATAACCGTTTTGAATGAATGAATGAATGAATGAATGAATGAATGAATGAATGAATGAATGAATAGACGTAGTAAGGATAGGATAAACCTGCCCCCTAGAACAGATTTCATATATTTTGTCACTTATGAGATACGGTCATGTTCACTTGAGTAACAGTTTCCGCCTTCACATGGCACTCAATACCACCATGCTATATAGATATGGTTATAATTTAGTCGGTCTGGTCAGGTCGAAGGTGCAGGTGAATACATACGTATATGTTATATTTGTCACCCCTGTTGTCTTGTCTTGCCGTATCGAAATCTGTGGATCGTGAGTAATCGGTCGGAGTTTATAGTATTCGGTCAAGACATCCGTTTGAAGTGTTAATACTCTCCGACACAATGGAATGAACGAATGAACAGCTCTATCGATTAATCGTCATTTAGCGCCCAAAAACAAGTAGCCACTCTTCGTTCACGATGGATCTTTCTTTAGGGGGCGATATTTACGATACAGATAGGCTTGTACGATTTTCACCACATTTAAGAAGCGCTGTTCATTGAAATGTTAGTCATAAGTTCACTTGTAGGAAAGTTTGAAAATAACTCGTATAGTATGTTGTGTCTTTCAGTTACCTGATTCAAACGACTCACAAGGAACAAGTGTTTCAGATAAAGGAGGTTTTCAAGAAACAAATATATTGATATGAACACTATGTGCAAATCCAGCGAAATCAGATTAACGTCGTTCAGTTGAGGCTCTTCAGGTACATCTTTCAGACCATTCTATGAACGAACAAAGAACTAGATAAAATCAATGAGCGGACAGGAAACAATGCTTGGTCCTAAAACAATACAATATTGGTGGGATTTTGGTGCGAAGAAAGCTCCCGGCAGACGTTCAAACCATTACTATGATGGCAAAAAAATCCTGATTTCCATTTAAGTAGGTCATTCGAGGCAACAAAAAAAACTTGCACAGATATATATCGACAACAGCCCCGAAGTTTTAACACCAGATCAGAAACGGCGACATAGCGGATCATGAACTCGATACGCATTGTGAAGAAATATATGTTAATGGAAGTGAAAAAACAAACTGGTGAAATATGTCTCTGAGTATCGAAAACAAACTGTCAGATATACACTGACCTGAGAGAACAGGTGTGCTGTTTAGTCGGTGGTCAAGTGACGCAGCGTTCGTCGAGGTATTACGAATATCAGTTGCGGTCTCTCGTGAAAGCGGCAGCCGCTTTAAACGTCTCCAAAGATCACGAGACAACTTGCGCACTCGTTGAGTTAAATGATCCCGCACAAGTGCGTATGGTAATTCAAGAAGAAGCTGATTGACGTTGGCCGACTTGCGATGTTTGACACGATTGTTCTCACCGCCCGCATTTTTGATCCCGTTGGTACTGGGAGGGCAAATGGACTCTTCGTCTGAGGAATCTTGTCTGGTGGCGAAATTATCTACATCGTCGCTCTCCTCCTCATCGTCAAGTGAGTCGCAACCAACATCAACAATTGCGGGTTCGTTTTCAGATTGTACTGGTATCACAAGTGCTCCGGAGAGAACGAAGCCGTTTCGATCTATGTAGTTGGTGAAACGAACCAAACGCGAGGACATTTGACTGACGAGATCGCGCAGTTCCCGATTCTCATAGAGCAAACTGTGCTGGCGTTCTTCTAACTTCTGAATCATATTTACATACAAATCCAACTGTAAAGAGAATTCAGTGAAATGAAAAAACAAGATGATATGTGGAGTATGGAGGAGTGGAACATTATATGAAATTTTCCTTCGGGATTTTTGTCACCACTGCCCCAGTAGACGTAAAACGTTATAAGAGTGGAGGCTGATAATGATACTTACCAATTATGAAACGCATAGTTTAAATAGCGCGCAAACGATTCCATCCAGCGTGCTCGTGAAGATAGTGTTCTATACTAGTGACCTTGACCTTTAGTTTGAAAACAGCTGCATGAAGCTAGGCGAACCAAATGCCGAAAACTATACGTGTTAGAGCAAAGGTGTAGTCACATGACTTGGCGAGTTGCCCAGCTGACGAAGAACCTTGAAGAACAATCTGCTTGTGTGAAATTCTCCTTCAAACTCAGGCTGACTTTTAATAACTACATCAGGCTTAAAGGGCAGACTGGTTAAGCCAACAGACAGTTATCGTAATGAATTGGAACATGATTGACAAAATCACCAGTGGTCGTCAGTCATTTAAGCTAAGGATGATATCGAAGACGAATTTGCTGGATGGGCGCCGTTCACAATGAAATTGTCATAGGCGGCCAGCAAACTCGATATACACCGTTGAGTCAGGGTCACTGGAGCCTAAGCACGACAAACCGGCGGTAAAATCAATAACAAACTACCATGTGAAGCACGTTTAGCTACACACTAGCACTGTTGAGCCATCGGTTAGGTGAACCCACCAACCCGAGTGAAAAACTGAAGCGACAAAGCACCGAACGGACAAATCAAGACATGGAATGCACTTATGATACACAGTGATGTAATATGTATCACACAGTATTAGTACTGTTGATGTGGAACGTATAGATGTATTTCTGGTCTTCCACCAACAACTTTGGCGGTAGTCGCGATAGGGTCATTTGGAGACTTGCAGGTGTCCTCTTGACAGAATACTTATGGACTGTCCCGAATATAACGGTCAAGCGAATTTGCTCGTGCGATCCTGTTGGATGTGTCTGAAGCCGACAGAGAAATTCTAATTTGATAACAACTTGTGAACAATCTGTAATAGGATTTATTGATGAAATCTCACTTCTGACACAGGCTTAATGTTTTTTAGGGTAACCCGCGCAAAAACCAAAGGTTAAAATAAATGAACTTCTTTTATACAACTTTGAGTAACAGATCATGATTGCAGATTCTGTAATTGTTGGTCATGCGTTGGAGACGCGATATGAAATGAACCTGGAAAATGTCAAGGAAATTGAACAAGGACTTGACACTACACAAAAGGGCGTGATTACAGAGGCCACTGAAATCACGAAGAATAAAGATGTTGTAAACATAGCCGACGGTCGCGACCTTTCGAGTACATGGCAGATGGTCTTGGACTTGCATTATTGGCTTGGTAAGTTGAACCTTCATATATCCATATTCAACGTTAAGCTGTATCGACGATACTCGAAATACCAAATTGTATTCATCATGTGTTCTACTTTAAGAGACGTGTTCTAGAACCAACTTAAGATAGTGAGTACACCGACTCCAGTGCTATCTTTATCACCACCTACTGCTAGGTAGTAGGAGATTCGACTGATACAAATTCAATGTCACTCAAATGATTGCAGCTTTCGCATTCCCACAGACTCTCCAGTTGGCCCCTATCGAAAAGAAGCACCAGACTCGAATTTCACTCTCATTAGAGCTCGTCAGTAGTATCTAACTTTGTCACAGTCGAGGTTTGAATTCCGGTCATGTTTTCCTGATGCAACCGTGTCGATCATTGCACTGTTTACTTCATAATAGGCATAACCGAATTATCATGTAAAAAAGCTCGGCCATATTCGCTTGCGAGTAATGATCAGACGGCCCGATCACCGTTAACTAAAATCAGTGACTCCACGATTAGGACTTCTCTCCAAGTTAAAATCACAGAAATAATTGAACTCTTTCAGTCGTATTTTGGTTATTGATGACTAATAGAGGATTTTGGTTAAGACAAGTTGAATATCACTTGATCGCGGCTTTCAAGTTCTCAATAGTGAAACTCAAGTATAATGCTTCTTTTCGGGTGGAGCTGACTGAAACGTGTGTGGGAATACGAAAGCTGCAATCAGTTGAGTGATGTTCAACCTATGCCCACATACCTCAGTTCTACCGACTACAAGTGAAACGTAGCGCTGGTCGGCCCTTGTAACTTTGACCTGTGATCCGCAAATACCGAAACACAACAGAAATTCACGTTTCTCCTTTGTTATCTGGTCTCAAATCTGAAATTGGTTCACCTGGTCGGAAGAAACTTCTGTGAAGCATCACCGATAAATCGTATTACCGATCGGTCGCAAAGTGATACCAAATGGTGAACTAATCTCCATTGAACAGAATACGTCGTCAGAGGCAAAAGATGTTAACCATTTTCAACACGTGCAGATCCTGAAGAGGCAACAGGCGAACGCTCCTTTTAAAATTGGCATCTACTCGAGCACAACATTGTTAACGCAAGTTTTCACTTTGTATGATAATGCCTCCAGAACAATACAATCTGTATCATGATATCAAGATGTGTACTGTAGCATCGTGGCTCCAGAATGTCCTAACATTTCGATCAACCTGCCATAGTAGCTGACCATTTCAACTATCCACTTGTATTAATGTGACCCCATTGCAAACCACTCTCACGACTCGTAGTTATGCCAGTGTGTGATCAACAGTGAACATCAGGATGTTAAGCGATGGAATACTCTCCAACTAAACACCAAAATGATGGTGTTCTGGACTTCAGCAAACACTAAATGGTGCGCCCCGAAAAGCATACTTTTAGGGATAAAAACTACAAACCGAATGGTTACCTGTGAAGAAACTGAGCAACATGATATGTTCTAATAGTACTGCACGACTTACCCAAGAACCGTATACACAGTTAGTCCAGCTGTTTACATCTGTTATACAGTCAAAGGATGGATGTCAAAATCAAATCGATTAAGATCCAAGATTGTGTCCACATCACATGTGATCGTCTGAATGCTCATTCAACGTCGAGTGTTGTGGAATCGTAATGAGAACAGTATGGTAATCGAAGGTAGCAAAGTGACACGTTGTCCACAGTGAACTCGGCTTGTGTTGCTCAACTAAGTCAGACTGTATGTGGGCATCTTTTACGCAGATTGAGGTAGTGAGACATTCGTAAACAGGTGATGTTTGGATCAGATAATACTTTTTCGACGGAATAACAGTGGTTGCGAACCAAATAACTTCAAACGTCAGCTTTACGTTAATGGAAATGGAAGTCGCGAAGTCTGTCTTCAGACTGCATGATAACCAACTCCTTACCATCATCTGCGAAACCATTGGAACGTATTAAATCCAACCGCTGCACTTTCCGGCAAAAAGGACGTCAACAGAGTTTCTTTTCGGTGTCGGCAAATTTGGTTAGGCAGAATACCGCACCCAAGACAATTGCAACAATCGAGCAAACAAATTTAGATGATCAACCAGGAGTTCAATAAAACAGATGATCGCTGAAGGCGTGATAATTGTTTCCCTGATATCAAATTAAAAATTCATATATTCAACTCTCCACAGCTGTGTGTAACTGCAACAGTCTTTGTGCATATTGCATAAAAAAGGAGGCATTTCTTACATACGAAAACAAACTCATAATCAGTTTGAAAGCAGACATCTAGTGAGGAGTAGAGTGCTAGACAGATTACAAAGTAAGGTTGTCAGGAATCGAGTAACCGTAGTCAACTATAAGTGGAGCACACCACTCGAACCTATCGTCCATTAATGACGGCGATCCGCAACAAAAACAGAGACCATTGAACAAAGAAACACTTAGTATCGAGTCCTGATGCGTTGAAAGCTAAGTATACCGGCTCTGAAGTATAGCTGTAAGTATGATGTAGGGTATAAGCAATCACAGGCAGTCCAAGTGACTGACCAGACGAATAACTGGGTGCAAATGTGGAACTATAGGCGGGATCTAGAAATCGTTAAAAAGACTGATGTGCCGCAGACAGTAAATATGCAATGTAGAGATTTATGGATAAATCACATAAAACGCAATTTGATATCAGCGATCCTCACAATGTATCTACCCACAGCAGTGAACGGAACATCGGTCATGAAATATCTTAACCCAGCCAGGTTCAACACTGATGATGAACCATAAAAGGGCGTGTCCTGGCTGTCAGTAGTAAAAACGCCCTCCTTGAGCACGTGTTAATCAAACGGAAAACGAACCAAGCACTTGATTGGGATAATCAACTCAAGAATTAAACGGAAAAACAAAGTGACTTTATGGACGGCATTGTTTGAATGCCCGGTCGAAAAGTAAATTCCCCAATTTTGTCACACAGTTGTGTGCGTTACCAGTGAGATGTTATGCCATCCTTTGATCAATTGTGTGGTTTAGGTAAGCGACTCATCACTAATTGACGAGTAATCCAGCTACTCGAAATGACAGCTACTACGTTCTAGTCACTAAGAACGTTAGTCATATGATGGTGAATACGATAAGTTTTCTAATAGCCACTATACTACTCTAAGAACAAGGACAGCAAACAGAAACATTGGTAACAGAATCGCGTGTAGTTAAGCTTTACAATGGGATGGAAGTAACCCGTGCAATCAGATTACATTTCCCGAAAACAACACAAAAGAAGTCTATTGAAAGGGCGACGACTTAGAAAAAAACAAAATTAATGATTGGGAAATGGGGTAGATTAAAATTTGTCCACAATCGACGTCTGTACACAAAATTGGTATCATAAACATATATTTGAAGACATTTTTGAAATAACCTAAATCCCCGGACTTTCACTACTGATGCAAACCATGCTCAGCTGGTACAATGGAGACAGTAACCTCAGCCTAACTGAGAAGTCCTGATCACGGGATAATCTAGTGGACAGAACAGAGCGGTTCTGTTCATCCTCCTTTCAATACGGTCGGACGGGTTGAACACTATTCATACAACGTTCTGGTTGAGCTTTTGGATTTGATTATTCGGTCATGCCTATTGTGAGGTTGCCAGTGTTGTGGTTAACACACTAGTCTCACAAGCACGAGGGGTAGAGTGCGAACTCCGATCTGGACAAGGATACGCACTACTGATGAGCTCTAATAAGAGCGAAACACGAGTCTAGTGCTTCCTTTGGAAGTAGGCTAGCCGAAAGGCATATCTGAATGCGAAGGCTGCGATCAAGTGTTAGTGGTATTCAATTTAAAATAAAGATATATTATGGTCTGATAAACTGAACCCCAAGGTAGACGGTACTGCAAATAAGCACTGGCAAGAATGTAGCACAGTACTCTCCCTCACCAAGAAACGTCTTCCGGGGAAGTCAAATGCGCTTATCCTTGAGAAAAGACATTTTGATGTCATGGAACTCAAATGATGCGAACTCAAATTTAACCTGAGAAAACCGGTAAATACATGTGCTCACGAGCAATACGGAATACACATCTCAGGATTTCTCTAAGAACACTGTAGTACTGTAAACCTTCCAAAAAGAAGCACTATATCGATTGATCCTCGCCTGCAGATTGATCGGACGAGGGCGCAATCATCCCACAATGTTGAAGGATAACGTCAAGGTGAGCAAGAGTGATAACAACTACCAGCGGACAAAAGGATGAAAAGGCAAACACTGGACTAATTTCTGTTTACATTATCGGACAGCTGCTACTACAACTACTACAACAATGCGATTGCACGTCAACAGTCAACACGTTAGGAGGCTCATGTTTAGACAGGAAAGTGAAAGCCAAGTAAGGGAGTGTAAGGTGAAGAAGGTCAAATTTTAGAGACTGATGAGCTCGGGATTCTTGCGAAAACCACAAGGGGATTAGTTTGACCCCAATCATTTCAAGGGTTCTGACATCCATTATACTTCATCGACTCATTGAACATCATCAACATCACAACAGCCATGAGCCTGACCAAAAGGTACTGTGGCTCGGACCGCCGCTCACATCAACAGTGACGTGGAATATCCTAGAAGAAAACGTTACCAAGAAGATCGAACATTATTAAAAGAAGATTAAGCGGAGGAACTAGAAATGGTATGGATACAGGTACGCCATTGACTGCGACACATAGCCATCTCGAATAGCATCTTTAACCAGTGGTTT
>LUCH01002285.1:0-12797 GCA_013368495.1 Paragonimus heterotremus
CAGTTCCATTGAGTAGCAGGGATTGTTATGTGTGATACTGCACCTTGATGATCCTTCTTGCAGTCTTCTTGTGGCTTGTAGGGTGTCGAAAAAAATGCCTGCTACTGAATAGCCGCGGTATCAGTAGTATATTACGATCGCTGATCTCCACTGCAGTAGGTTATTGCGAGGGCCTCCTTTTCGATCTGACTGTAGTTTCGCTCAGAGAGTGTAACCGACCTTGTTGCGTGCTCAATTGTCTTTTTCTCACCATCTGGAAACTTATTTGATATCACACCTATTCCATGGTTGGGTACTTCCGCAACCACGACAAGTGGTAGTGTCCAATCATAGTGCGTGCTCAGAAGGTCTGAGGTGAGCACAGGTTTGATGTAATCAAAAGATTGTTGGTATTCTCTTGACCACTCCCTTATGACATCTGGTATATCCTGCCTGTTACGTCACTATTATCTTCTTTTTCGGCTGCAATCAACAGTAAGCCTCGCAGGCTGCAATTACCACAGAGAGAACACGTGACACAGTAGAAGTACAAACTATAATGTCGCAGTTGCGTGGACGAATGAGCCGTTGGTTATTGAAGGCGTGACCAACCGGAACACAGTTTGTCTCGACACGAATATGAAGCACACAGGCGACCTTGACGCGTATACAACACGGTTCATCAGTGTTAGGATTTGATGGAGCTCCTGAAGGAAGACAATGTAGTGAATGATCAGTCCCAAGAATGACCGCATAGTTAGTACGTCCGTCGCAAGCGGTATTTCCTGAATGGCATCCACATTGGCCGGGTCAAGTCTGCGTTCATCTTCGTCCACAACGAGCCCACAGTGCGTGATGCTGGGCATCCAAATCTGCATTTATCGTCGCGAGATTGGAAGCTGTATTCACCCAAACGAGTGAGAGATAGATTCAGCTTGTGCTGCAGATACTCTTCATTGTGACCCGTGAATCTAATGTCATCTGGGTAGGCATCCATACCGCCAAAATTTGTGAGCATCGTATCCGTCACTTGTTGGAAGATGGCTGGCGCTGTCTTTACACCAAATGGTAGGTAGGTGAATCGGTGAACTTCTTTGTGCGTTAATTGTCAACAGTTCCTTGACGTCGTCAGCAACTGACAATTATAAATAGGCTTCGGCTAGGCCGACATTCGCGAAACACTTCCCGCCATTCAGCATAGTGAAGAGATCATCGAGTATCGACAATGGGTACTGATGCGTCTCGACAGCATCCTTTAGACCTGTAAGGTGGTCTTATTTCTTGATCACGACGATAAGAGCTGCCAACTACTCCAGTATTCTAAAAACATTTCAATTCCTACTCAACGATTGCCAGCGCAGCGTAGGGGATTGGAAGTTTGGGTCGAGATACTGGCTTCGTTCCACAACGAAAAGATAAGACTGCCATAGTTCTGGTGCATCAGCTAAGTTCATCTTTGAAAATACATACCAGTGTATCTTCTGAAGACGTCTGTGAGCCGAATGAGGACTTCTGAGAACACCACGGACTTTTGCTGAGACTGAGTTCGGTCGCAGATTCGGAATAATGGTCTATCAAACAAATGTAGTTTGCCGATCTAACACAATTCATAGAGGTCAAAGCCATAAATGCAGGTCTTGTAACAGGTGCCCCTGACTGCTGATCCGTTAGTGATTGCGAAGCACTGCACTTTGTATGGTTAGAGATTAAGGTAATGTTGGATCCCATGTAGACCTGTAGTGTGACATACTTGCCATTGATGGGGACGGATACGTACTTCCTGCGTGTTACGTGGTCGTCATTTCTTGCTGCGAGAACGACCTGTGCTCTTGGGAAGCGAGGCTTGTGTGGCTTGCGAAAGTTTCAATTTAGTAGGTCCTGGCACATTTTGAAACGATCATGGCTCCTCCGGGAACAGGAGGTGCATCGATGTTGTTTGAATGGATAATAGCGGACATAATTACACCCACCGTATTGCCAGTATGGTGTGGGTGGTCTTTTTCGGTTGTCGCGTTCCGACTTTGGTACATTCTTGAATGGAGCATTACAAGATACCGTGTGGACTTCTGAGTGACTGTTCTGTCCAATCATAGGGGTGCCTGCTTCAGATATACCAGTCACTGGCATTAAGCGACTATATCCTGAAGGACGATGTCGGAACAATGTTATATCTTCTCCCAAATCCGTGTTCTGATATCTGCTTCTTTGGGTGACTGAAGTCCACTAGCGAAAACCAGACACTTGAATTGAACTTGGGTCACTGTGCGGAGACTGAACCCTTCGCAGTCCCGATTGACCATTCCAGTGTAGGTCATTCAGTCACCATCTGCTGACTTCACGAGTTTCAGGCACTAGCGGCGTATGTTAAATACGGATGACTGGTAGCTGAAGATATGGAACAGTGTCTGGGTAGTTTCGTCGAAGGTGAAATCCTCTGGGTTTTTTGGCAGGATAAAGTTGGTGTGCCATTCGTGTTCTAAGGTACCAAGTTTACGGAGCAGCAGCCTCACCTTCCGAACATCGTCAAGTCAGACAGGTTTATTTTAAAGACCTCTTCATACTTTTTGAACCTAGACTCGAATGTAGCACCAATTACAGGGTAGAGATGAGACTCATTGATTAAGTAAAAGAGGGATTCCGCCACAGGTTCGAAGAATTCGTTTGAATGTGCCGTCGGGTTTTACAAACTTACCTCCTGCATCAGTGTTTCAATTTGTTTTAGTTGTACTCGCTCAAATTGTTTATGATGCTACTGAAGCATGGTTAGCATCTGCTCAAACACACGTGTTATAATGGGGGTTGATCATGTCGGAGCTACGAGTATTCCAACACTCAGTAGAATAGCTCAACGCGACCGTGAGGTATGTCAAGAAACCCACAGCGAGCAGTTTGCGGACAACACGAGTGGGTGGACAAGTCATCGCTCAACGAAATTAGGCCAACGACTGTGGAATGGGGGGCAAAAAAACTCACTATAGATGACGTCAACCACACGCACACACACACAAACCAGGCGGAAGTGCACACGACGTATAAGTAAAAACTGCCGGTGTTGTGGATCGGAATTCTAGGTCATAAACGCGAATGGGCGCGTAGGGTAGAAACGGGCGAGTTGGACAATATGGATTTTGTTTTACTGAACGACTTTTTGCAAAATACTGTCAGCTGTGCTGTCGCCAGTTGTTGTGAACCACCAGAAAGTTACACTGGGATGTCCACGGGGATAGTAGTGCGCTTGATAGAGATCGAATTCTCTTTTTCGCACTACTGAAAGCGGGAGAACTTGGCCCCGAGACTAACGCGACGGTTCTCGCAAATTGCTTCAAAGTCCAATCAAAAAACGAATGCAAAAAGCCAATTCATTCCGCTCCAAAATGTGTGCAATAGGGAGAAAAATACAGGGTATTTCTGTGTTGCATGCTGACCCACAAATACCCTCGAACCAGAATACTGAAGGACAGATTCCAAAAACAATAGTCAAGATCACTAAGCCACCAACGAGCACAGCGGAATGAAGGTCGGGCAAGTAAACAATAATGTGGACTACCACTGGATGGCTCTAGAAGGTTCTGCTCATTCTTATCGGACAAAATCGCTTTCTTGAGGAAGAGGACAGAAACGCGGGGCTCTCTAACATTTCCGTGGAAGGATAAAATAGTAATCTGCATTTTGTGATGGAATGCTTTATACACCGCGGGCCAAAACGGGACTAGAACAGTAATATTCAAAGTGTGATACATATCAACAGATGGGCCTTGATAATCGGTGGGCACACGTCATTTTTCACAGAATGAAAGCAATACAGAGTCTATTTACAATGTGTAGGATGCACTAGGTGATCAGGGATAGTACGGCTGGCCATTACGTTTTAAAAACTGTCCATTGGTCATGAGTATGCTGAATTAATTTTAATTAACTGTTAAGAAGTCGCAATAAGATAGATGGTGCTCCTCTGAATAGTGCACCCCTGTTGCCAGCTTTCTTCAGTAGTTGATCGATGGTCAGAAGACCATTCAGTTCGGAAATTGTCTTACAACTACCTGTAACTATTGGGGTTATATCACGAATTTGAGCAAGCGGGTCCGTTTACTCAGTTGAAGCGACAGAGCACATTCAGAGAGTTCCGATACGAACGTATTGTTTCATAGAAGGTGAAACACACGTTCTGAACCATACGGCTTGCTAGTATACAACACACCGTTAGTATCCTTCAACTGACCGAGGGATAACTTAGATCTTCATAAACTTCGTCATTTTCAATAGACTCGACGGAGTTAGTTCCAGGTACAATTCATGAGCATACCATAAGAACATATCGTACAGTTTGGGAACAGCTGACACATGAATTATCTTCTGACCTGAATTCAAATTGCACGTGTGTTCTTCGCAAGATTTTAGTCAGCAGGGTAGTTAATTTACCTACCTCGTCTATACGGTGTAACGTACCGTCTGTATTACATTTATAACGGAGTCTCTGTTTGAAGGTTCTGTCTAATAGTGTTCATTTTCTTTCACTCATGGAACATGTCTGCTATGCACAATAACTTGGTCTGTATCAGTGTTGAACACCAATGTTGCATTACTCAACCAACTCAACGTGTGAAACTGGTTTTCATCCAGGGTTGTCAAATGTTTCACTATGCCCTGAGGTTTACACGTAGCGGGCCCCAAATCCAGTGGGTTCACTGGAAGATATCGGTTAAGTGGACAAACTGACTAACATGTCTCGACCAGGAAGCAACTAATAGCATCGTATAAGCGTCAAGGCCGTCTGTATGTTCCACGCGCGTGCTAAGACATACGCTGCGTTTTGATTGGTCGCACCTTCCTCGACCAACGGCGCGCTCATCCACATTACTGCTCTTAAATGTCAGAATGAATTATGTACCTTTCCTGAGTCACGTGTTCTCTCTAGCGGTCGTTATCTATGTGACTTAATGCTAATTGCACCCGAATAGGGACACAACAAGCACATTAATGAGATTCATAAGTCCCATAGAGAACGTTAAAACTGAACACTAACCGAAAAAGGTATAAAGATGAGGTGTTCTTGAATGTGCATTGTCTTGTCAAACTGACATTTCGTTACTACTACAACACTGGCTTCCAAAACATTGTCCGCGAAAGCTCATCACAGACGGTGCAGTAGGCCTGAGGAATAATGACAAATTTACTGTCTATGATCACCTGCTTTAATGTTATGTCCGCGGAGTGTGTACGGACACACGCGTGGTCTAGTGAATGATATCACTTTCACGGAATTGTTGGGTAAGGTGAAATGGGTCGAAATGAGATCTTAAACGGCGGAAGACGACACTGATATTTGATATCGAAGACCACATACTACAGTTAGCGGATTGGTTTTGGTAGATGAAGTACCTAATATGAGACCGCTAGGTGTATTACACTCTGACGTTAGTCAGATAGTCACAGTCACACGGTTGTCTCTCTTATGGAAACTTCGTTCTGGATTATCATGCGCACGCTGTACGGACAGGTTGTTAGCACAGTGTTTCACACATGAACATAACAGCATGAGTAGGACAACTGTTAGCCTACAACTACCAGATTGTGTGTAATATGAATACTCATTGTGGGCAACGGTGGCTAGGTAGGGTAACCAGTCTTATTTGATGGGACAAGCTTATTCTGCACCCCCAACACGTGACAGGTTGTTATACCGCATTAGTACTATAGCCGCCAACGCATGACCAACTTGCCTGAGTTCTAGTCACGTGGGACCTTGATAAACCCACAGATTGACAGGAATGGTTCTCTAGATCAACTTTCTCACTTACAACATTGTCCACACAAAACGCCAATAACTCAGGTGATTTTTTGTGGGCAATGTACTCCTCTTACTTAACCTTTCTGTTTTCTTGAAACGTGTAAAACTTTGAACCATTCTTCCTCAGAATGGGTAACAGGGTTTGAGAAGCGTAACAGAATATGAGAAAATATGTCAATATAATGCATTCAGGAATGCTATCTTTTTGTTTCCTTCAACCTGAACATCACACATACTTGTTCAGCAGTCCTCTTCCGAAAAAAAATTATCTAAACACGAAAGCTGCGACCAAGTATGAGTAATTTTCTACTCGAAACTAACCAATTCTCCCATTAATCCTCAGTAAACTTTTCTTTTCTTCAGTTTTCATGGTTGCATTGTGTGATGAATAGTTGGTCTGGTTCTCAGTCCCTGTTTGTCTTTCACTACGTATTGCTTTGTGAATATGTAGTCCGGTATTATAATTCCACTCGTCTTATACTTTCAGTATATTTATTCTTAGTTTAAGTCTTCCTATCGCAGCCTCACTAGGCTAATGGTTCTATTTTTTATACTAGTGCATACTAGTCGGGCTTACTAGTGTACGCTGGTTGAGCTGAGAACGCCTACAGTTACACGCTTCTCGGTCTTTTTCCGTCTGGCTTAAACTAGAGGCGAGGTGTAAGAGTAACTGAAAATGATGCAGCGTAATACACTTGTCTGACATTTGTGCACAAGCGTCTTTTGGCTGTATTCACAACGGCAGGCTGTTTCGTAAGCGGATGCCACCTATTTAGTGATTGTTGTGCGAAAAAGCATTTCAAACGAAATGGTGGATTCGTCCAAATGGTTTGAATTTTTGAACACATCATGTTGGTATGAAGCAACTGATGACTTGACAAGTTTCCTGTCATTTCATAGTCACTTCAACTACAAGGAGAATACATATGTACTGACGTTTCACAACAAAACAGACCTGGTTTGTCTACTTCATACGGTAGTCATTTGCTCGTTGGGCTCTATAGAACCGCCTAGGCTCTAAGATCATGAGTAAATAAGTGGGTTTTTGAGTACCGTGATTCATAGGACACCATAAGAGGTCATTGAAGCCCTGTTCATCAGTTCTAATTCACTTCAAAGAAGAACCGATGAAACAGCTGAAAATGTTGAGGAATTATGAAGGTAGTTGAAAATTCCTTAAACAATCACCAGAAACACACTGTAGAAAACAGGCTTGTTCCCGATTATTCTTCATCACTCCAAGTATAAAACGTTTCTATGGAACAATGTTGATAGAGTAAAATGAGCATAACAAGTAGAGTTTAGGTGAGGTCAACCTGGTCGTAGATACTGCAGTGAAGTTGAGCGATCGTATTGTACTACTCATACCGCGGCTATTTAGTAGCAGGTGCAGAGCATATATTCTGACAACGTACAAGCCACAAGAAGACTATAGCATCGCCCATAACAGTCCCTGCTGCTTAATGGAACTGAGCATTGACATCTGTGACAGCCGAGACTGTCTGAGGCCGAAGACCGCGTGCAAATGAGTGATTTCGTGACAAGTCTGGTTTAAATGCTTAACCCGTGTATTGCTTTGTCGAATAAATAACCCTTGTATCATCCGCTTTCTTGGATCACAACAATACAAACAGGAACAACGCTTTGATACTAACACTCGTTATGGCACTGGAGCCATGGCGATTTGATCGGATATTGTACATGCAGTGAGCCATGACAATCGCATAAAACGTTCCCAAGCGTACAAGTGTTTGGTTGTTCAACAGTGTTCAGAAATCGACATCACACGATTTTCAGCTGACTGCTCTCGACTTGGTGAATCGGGCAAAAAAAGTGGTTGGGTCAACGGTATGATTAGAATCAACAAGATGCGTAAAGGTCACATTACTAGTTACCTTTGTAAACTTCTTATTGGTTCGGCCTGAAAAATGATTACGGACACGTTCAGGTAAGCGTTTGGTCATTCAGCTCATTTTACTCATTCCACAGCAACAGGTAAATGTATGTACATGAAATGGAACAGTAGAACGAGATACCTTGTCTGATACCCGTACACAGAATGCTTCAGTGAAGTTAAAACAAACAATTTGGCAAAACTGAAGAATCTATTGAGTCTTGCAGTAGTTGTTTTACAAGAGGCACACCGCTTTCGTTTTCTGTATCGACATCTTGGTCTCTCCTCATTACGTTGCATAGTCTTGTCCACAAGATGCTCTGGTTGATCATTTCACGGAAAAAATTGTGCGCTGAAAAAGCGTTATCGGAAATTGTATCTTGTGTACATATTCGCACGGGCCTAATAATCAGATAATTCAGGAGATTTTTTGGTGTCGGTTCCGAAAAAGCACCTGAAATGAGTTTATTGAACGTGTGACCGCGTTAAAGACAACGGGATTATCATTACAGTTAAATGAATCAGATTTTCCAGGACATAAATTGCTTATGCATGCTTATGGCTTACTCATGAAAACGAATTCCTAGTGGAAGAACTGCTGTTTTTAGACAGCTAAAAAAGGGAAACCAGGGGGTATCCCTATTTCGCATTAAGTTATTTTTTTCTGGGTAAGTGATTCCGTTTGAAAAATCTTGCTTACGCAATGCATGGGAAACTAACGGTGTCAGGTCATAACCTCGCGTTTACAGTCTGCGGTACAATATTCAGACAACATATCGGGTCAAGCATCTTAGTGTTTGGCTTCAAATATAATTGTACATTGTAATCATTGTGATAACTAGACGTATTTTACTGCACCCTTCTCTATCCCATTCCACACACCCATATTCCAATTCGATTTGAACTTTGGCCATATCTCACCACTGAGTTGAAACATTCCAGCAAGTGTTGCAGTAGTCGCTGCCCTGATTTGGTCATCCATCACATGTTAATCGGAGAGTTAAGCTTGACTCTCGCTATTTCCTTTTTCCCTATTCAGCTCACTGTGGCCACCAATTTTCATTATTTAACCTTTCTTGAGATTTCCTCAACGATGCAAACGTCGTCAACAACGACATCATCAAGACACCGTGTCCAGAACGCCACCGTCAGACACAATTTCTTCGACGATTGCTACCAGATCCATCGGAAGTAAGTAACTTTCGTCGTTTTCGTTGTAGTGAGTGGTGAGCAGCGGATGAAATGTTTCTGCACAGGACATACTACCTTCTACTACTCGCCTTTCTCGGGTAAAATCCCGTCTAATGCGTTTGAGAAGTTTGCATTGAGAATGACATAGATGTGTAACAGCTCTTAGGAAGAAAAAGGTCGACAGACCTTTGTCCCACTAACTAAAAACTATGATACACTTCCTTCTGGAATGGAATGGTAACCTGAAGACCATAAGGTAGGATATCGTCTGTCTGCCAGAATTATTGGTAAAATTTAATAAAACTACTTTAAAATCATGAGAAAGTGGTGCGAAGCTCAGCAAGACAAATCATTTTTATGGAACTTCCGAGCAAATCTATTTCTGATAATGCTTCTCCTTACCCTCCCCCATCCTATCGGTACACACACAAGTTTCGGGTACACACAACGCACTTTAAGTTCATTCCCGTGTTGAAACATTAGACTTTGGTGACAGCCTTTCCAGAATTAAGCAGGCAGACAGACACCTAGACTGTGTCTGTTTGGTGTATTCAAGATGATCAGTTGTTCATGAGTCAAGTGACTTCTCTCGCATACTATGATGTCAAATCGATTGACAGATTTGAAATCGCGGTTAATTTTTAGCATTCGAAGACTCTTATTCAGGTCTTTCGATGCAGACAGCTCAATATATCCCTACATCGTTAATCTGGACTATTTTATTGTTTGTTTGTTCATTTGATTATTTTTGTGAAGCGGATTGCTCTAAAGCAATTCATAAATTTGTGCCTTCACAAATTCGTGAAACTGGAGGATATCGTAACCTGAAGCCTTTCATAAATGTTTCATTTTTTGACCATTGTCCACAGGACTACATTGTTTCGAACCAAAGACTCCGGATGGAAATGTGGAGTGTTACGTGCATTTTGTTCGGAAAATGGGTTTCGATGACGGAATCAAGGCATGCAAAAGTTTGGGCGCACGAATTATCACAATCCGTGACGCGGAACACAGTGTAAGTCACATCTCCATCTTACGCGCCCCGATAACAACGATCTGTTTTGTATATAGAAAAAGATATCTAATTGGGTTGAGTACAGCTTTTACATAAACGCTAAACGAATCGAACCAAAATCGGCATATTTCTACTATTATATCTATCCACCTAAATACACGTGAGTTGAACACCTTTCCGTCCGATTGAAGTTACCTTTACCGTTATTCAGAAACATCGCTTGTGACACATCGATCCTGGGCCGAGATTGTATGATAGTCCGAACCACTGGACTATGGTGTACAGCACAGTGTGAGGAGAAGCATTCAATCGTATGTGAATTCTAGTCAGGGATTTGTGTGACAATTGTGGATCCATCGAAGATGAAAAGCATCATCATATGCTTAATGATACCATTGCGCAAAATATAACGGACCTGAAAACAAGTCTAGTATCCACGTTGTCACGAGAACAAATACGTTGCAAATAAGACTTCTTTCGTGTTTAATCATCAGGCTAAATGCAACACAATAAATATGGGAACAGTAACCGAAGTGATTCAGGAAATTAGTCAATGAAGGGTATGAACTGTGTGTTTGCCAGAAGTTACGAAATCATTGATCCAGTTTGTGAGCTTGATTGATTGTAGGCCAAGAGCGACGAAGTGTCCGGACGAACTTCTTCTGAACACAGAGTTCAGGGTTAAGCAGTCAGATAGTAATAGCCTCAGAAACGGTTAACGTTCGGAATCTCATCATTTTTGACCGATTTCCTGGCAATTGGTAGGCAATCTGAAAGGTATCTTTCCTACTAACAGACTGATTTAAGTCAGCCTGATGAGCAACAGTCGCGCTTGAAACTGTTTAGTCACACCGTTGTTCAACAGGGCAAAATGACGTTCACGCACTCTGTCGAACAATCGTCTTGTAGTACGACCAGTGTATGATGCTCGACATGGGCAAACCCGTGAGTGAACACAACCGCTTGGTGTAGAAAATGGAAGTTTGTCTTTGAGTTGTGATATGATAATGGATGTTGAACAGAAACTGACGCAAAGTTGAGCAGCAAGGTAGCTTGTTCTGACTGAATCTGTTAGCTTTCTCGCGATAAATTCGGCCACAGGGTCACCTTTAGAAGGCTGACTAGTAAATGAACAAATGCAAATTCCTTACTCATAGAAAGCTATTTAGTTTTCAACTCTACCATCTTCATCATCTTCTGAATAAAGCGTATTGGGCAGCCATTCTGCAAGAACACTTCTAGTAAAATTCTAGCTCAGTCCGTAGTGTCAGTGGTGCAGATTTTTAACGCCTTATCAGTCAAACGTTGCATGAGGTTTCGCCTTTGGTTTAACGGAATAAAACTGTCAAAGTAAACATATTGACCCATGTTTTATTAAAAGTAGATACTGTCTAGTAGATAGTTAACGTATTAGGTTGATTATATGTGAGCAAATCATGATCATTACATGAAGTAACGTACATCATTATAAAGAAAAATTGACTAAAAGAAAGTTGAGTAGAAAGCACTAGACGCTCATGATTATCGGAAACAGGAAACTTCAACTATACTACTCCGTACTCCGAATTAGAATGAACTAAACTATGATGTGACTTTTAGGTGTACCGCTATACAGAGCATCACGCAAGTCTGTACGTAAACATCACGTTCGTTCATTCATTCCCGACCTCTATAACCAAGTTGTCTGTGAAGTGAGCGCACTTAATGACGCGGGGCAGTGAAAGCCGTAAGGAGGCCTTGCTGATGGCGCCTTACTTCCACTTACAGCTCGGTTGTTTTTTTTGCAAGATGTAGGCCCCTTGGTGTTATATTTTTGAATGTAGACGTAACTATTTTTAGTGGTTGGGTCCGCTTTCCTTTCCCTTTTATCTTCTTTCTTCCTATAAAGGGTTTGCTTCTTCGTCTTCGTGGTTGTGTGGCAGTTAAGCATCAGTGTGAACCACTGACGTATTGCTGCCTATGATGATGATAATGATGTGATGCGGGCCACCGTTCACCACAGCAATGATGTGGAATAATCTAGAGGAACAAAACCTAAACAAATAATCACGTCCGAAAGAATTGCTCATAACAATCTTCGATCATGCTAGAACTTATCCGTAGCTTGTGTTCTTACCACAGTCTTTATTTAAACTGCGATCTACATGTTTGATCGACGACCGTGTTGACCACTGCGTCACTGATCTCACGCGAGAAGTGATCGAATTGTCATATCTAAATTTTACATCATATTATTTTGTGAATGATGCTTAAATTACCGATCTTCTGGAGAAGGAACACAACAACTGATCTATTGACGACATAAAATCTGTTGCTCCTAGTCGACCTGTTTGACTTAACTATAAAGAATTATAACCCTACGGATCTGCTGGATTGACTAGGTTAATTTCCAATACAAGATTAGCGGCTGCGAGGCTTTCAGACTGAAACCGCAGAGTCAGTGCAATTTGCATTTAGATGTCATGCGGGAATCAGTGTTCAGAAAACGCACGTGTGGAAAACTGCTCTTTAAAAACCTAGTAACAAAAAGTTGAAAATATGTCAGGAAAAAGGATACATTCGAGAGCCAGTGTTGTGAACCAAGAACGCGGATGGCACAAGAGTTATTTATTCAGGAAAGCAACACATGGGTTATGCGTTTCAAGATGACAACAAACAAAAACACTCATCTTCGTTCGGTACTAGGCCCAGACCGTTACGGCTGCCACAGACGCCACTGCTCAGTTCCTTTAAGCTCCCTTACTATCAGGAACCATTTCGTGTGATGCTACACTTCGATATTTCTTTCATGTTGCTACTTCTATTGCAGTGGAGTTGAGCGATCATATTATACTACTCATACCGCGGCTATTCAGTAGCAGGTGCAGGGCATTTTTTTTGATAACTAAAAAGCCACAAGAAGACTGCAGGAAGGATAATCAAAGTGCAGC
>LUCH01002285.1:25981-52288 GCA_013368495.1 Paragonimus heterotremus
ATAAGTCGTTAAGAAAGCGGCAAGCATTCAGTGCGTGCAATTAGTTGCACGACTGAAGAAAGTGGCACTGAGTTCGTATCAGGCCTCCTGTTGCAGGCATACACAGAATCATGCGTACACAACAGACAAGCAGGAAAACACGGTTGCAGCCGGGATCCTTAGAGAAGCCACACGATCGCCGGTCACTACACACTGCATCATCTTAAAATAAGAATGTCCTTGTTTGTAAATGGTTATGCGAATGGAGGTTTCACCTGTGACCTTATTATCAAGAAAGAAAGACCCGACAATCCTTGTTCAAACAAGCCCATTATGTTGAACGTGTCAGTTACTTGATGTACACTTTCACAACAGGCCGCATAAAAAAAAACAGCTCAATACGTCGTTCAGTTGTCAGACCACCAATGTCATTCTGTCATTGTGTCCCAGCTGTGGGGATTGGTTCCATCATAAAAAATTCGCCCAGACCAAGTTGTGCGCGGTTGCTGTCCGGCCAACTGCACTGAACTGAAACATAATTCAGCATAAGTCAGACAGACAGATACACAAAACGAACCAATCATCTCAAGGTTCACAAGTCCGGTGTGTCTTCAATGAAATGAAAATATTGATTCTAATCCGCTATTAGAAGTATTCGCACTTGAAGTCTGTACAGTCCTAGAAAAGTCAGTTTGCGAACAAACACGATGCATGTAAGAAGCGTGTCAAGCCCCTCACTCAGTCCAGTTCGATCAGTACTCAATGTATCAACGTTATTCTAGTTCGTAATCACCTCACCAAAACCCGTATGATGCGAATATCTCATGTCGATCCTGGATGTATCATTTCTCAGGATGAAGCACGTTTCCAGAGAAAAAAGCATCTCAATCTGGGCAATATTTTTTGAACGAGCTGTAGTCGCCGACCGCGATAACGCTACAAGTTGTTTTAATCACAGTACCCATATATAGATACCGTGCTCAAATAAGACATGTTGACAGGATGTGGGACGACAAGGCTTAGCAAAGAGGCCACAAATTTGAGGAATGCCAAGCGACGCTTATTGTTTTCACAGCATGGTTACAGAACACCACGTCAGAGCCCAAAAATTACGATTTATGTAAAACACAGCATGACGTGTCTCGGATTCTACGGGGAAATTGTTGGGTTTTGATTAATCTTTCAGTGATTTGTAAATCTGTTTCGTTCATGCATGCAGCCATTTTGGCGCGTGGTTTCCGGACTTTATATCCGGGTTCACACGTCAGGTCGATTGTTTGTTTATACTTTTCCCGAGATACGTTCTCTCTTTACCGCTGTGATTGTACAGGTTTAGTTTAACTGCGTTTGAATAGGAGTACAACACCTTGGCGGATGTTTCGTCCACTAGTTTCTCTCATTTGCAGATCATCATTTTCAGGTATAGATTTGACTATATCGGATGACAACATCTAGATCAGACTTGGATTCGTTATGAAAAGCAAGGTTCAAATCGATCTTTTTAGCGTGATACAAGCATCAGGCAAAGAATAGCTCGCTTGTTATTGCCCTGTCAATGCTTCTAACATTCGCCTGGATTCATATACTCTAGTGAGGTTGGGACAGCTGGCAGAAATAAATCGTGAATGAGTCAAGTACCTCAGACTACATCACCCGCTGCTCACCTAAGAGACGACAGGGTTGAGGCTCATTGGATACGTATACCTAAAGGTTGGCTAAATCCAGGAAAACGGACGTGAACTTTCCCCAGTAATCACATTCTACTTATGATATCTTACTTTGTAAAAGTAGTTGGTACCGTGTGGCGAAAGGTCTGTTTCTTGTAAGAGTAGTTGAGCGAGTCAACATATGCAGTTCAAAAGTTTACGCTTCGCTCTGGTTAAAAATGGTCTGCAGGTGGGTCACTTGATCAAGGCAGGCGCGATCTTACCGAGAACAACATGCACCAACTGTTCACAAAGTATATTACAACTGGACAATTATCCCAGTTTCCATATAGTAAAATTCAAACAGACCTGTGACACCGAAATCTAGCCAGTGATAGTCTTCAAAGGCATTTACTTTCCTGAGGAGATATACACTTACGTAAACTAAGTAAGCGTCGTCTCGTTCGTTTCATCGTCAGAACACACAAGGTGGCTTTTCCAATCATCCTGATCAGATCGTGTCGGACATTCATGCCTTATTTAAACCACTGCTGGAATAAACCAGATTCAATTTTATCTACGCCTATGGACATCGATTTGGACTACCTTATATAGACTGGTATTGCCACCAGGATGAAGGAGCACATTTCGAAGTTGGTGAACCAACAGGTCACGTGAGCGCTTAAAGTCACAACTACATGCGAAAACAAAAACTCCATCGTCCGTCGCACGTCACATTCTGATGAAGGAACACCAATCTGGCCTGTTGACCACGTTTCAGGCATCATGTTCAGCGTGACAGCCGCATATCACTTAGGTTATTGTTATCCACGTGTCTAAACCAACCTTGCGCTCAGAAACAGTCGTTTGGAAACTCGTCTCTAACATGAAAACAACAATGACTGTTACCTCTGTCATATCTGTTTACATCATTCTTCATAATTCCCTTATTCGTGAACATATACTCTGGTCTGAGGCTACTTTTGTTACAAATATTTCATGCTGAGACAAATTGAGAAGATAACGATAATAACACGCACCAGTATGGAATTTTCGACAGAGGATGCGAACAAGTATGTGAAATCTTTTAGATGCTGGCTATACGATAGAAAAAAAAACACAAGAATAAAATAAAGTTTTCAATTCATATGCAGGCATTTTAGTAATCTGTCAAACAGAAAGTGGACTTGAACATGTATAAGTATATCAATAATGAACCAGTCAATGAAGAAATGTATGCGTTTGATGTCTGCAGTGGTATGCTGAGCAATTTATCAACCTAAGAGGATGACAACTCAGCCCAGTAGATCTTGATGAACTGAGCTCACCGGCGTAGAACTAATGAAAGTGCAAGGCCACCATTACAATTGCAATTTGTGACTGGAGATCTCAAAGCCTAACCAAATACAAATACATAAACCAAAATACAGATGAAGGGAGCCGGGATCAACCGACGGTAGGATGGTAAACTAGTCAAAATAAGAGCTGCTATGCCTAACACGGAATCTCATTCTGTACAACTTAACCCATGTACTTTACCAGATAAGTGATAATAGGCACCAGTTAAGGAAATTATTTCCTTCCGTCCCAAACCGTCCCATTTTCGAGAAAACAATCTTGTCCAGTAAGAATGAACACAAATCTCCAGGACCTTAGCCACCTTTTTTTTACGTGGTTGACCTTTATTCCGTTATGCTTATTGATTTCCTAGTGACCTTAGCTACTATTTTTAGTAACTACCCTCCCATCTTCTGATTCCAGAATGTCTGTTGATCACCATGCATCACATAAATACCATGTATTTTTCTCCTTGTCTCACACGTTTTGCCACGGAACAAAGTGACTTTTTGCATTCGTTTTTAGATTCAATTTTGGAAAAATTCGCGGGGACAGTCGCGTTAATCCCGGGACCAAGACCTTCGATCTTCAGTATTACAAAGAGAATTCGATTTTTACCAAGCGCATCATTATTTCGACGACGATCAGGCGTAACTTTCCGGGGGTTCGCAGAAACGGTGCACGTGGAATTGCGTTTCTTTGTCGGGGATGGGTGGGAAGACATAACACTATATCTTCATTTACAATAATAACACACCGTCATCATCATCATAGACAACATGACATCAGTGGAGCACACTGATGCTTAATTGCCACAGTGCAAGTTATCGATCGCACAACCCCATGAAAGTCTAGTCAATCTCCAGTCGTCGGCCAAAATTCTTTGAGAAGACTCAGTCTCATCGCTGATATCTGTTTTCTTCGTTTGATGTGCAGCTAGATCCAGTATACTCGTGAGGGTCGTGCACCATTTGCGTCGTTCAAAATGTTTTATGCTTCCCAATTTGTCACAGCGTAATAAGGGAGTTGTGAGCATGAGAATCTTACGAAAATGGGACAGGAGGGGAGAAGTAGAAGCCATATAATGTTTTCCAATATGCCTATCGTTATAGACCGAATACAGTAGCGCTGATTAACGTATTCCTGAGACGACGGTTAAGGATTTCACTACACGCAATATAGCCAAAGGCCCTTCCAAAAGAGCGTAAGGCGTCTATGAAATTTCGACCCAGCTGAGATCACGCTGTGTGTCACATGGGTTAACGTTGTCTATCGTGTTGGAATCTGTATGCAGACAATTCACGCCCATCTCTTGAGTGCGTGGGTTGATGAAAGCTAAGAATACCGATGGCTAAACAACCAACTCCCGATTGATTGCTAGTCCCACAAAGGAACACCTTTTGTGAAATTTACAAAATCAACCAAGGGTTTGTTTAGGTTTTAACCAGTGAAAACACATCGAAATAACTTGCCGTTTGTCTGAAGAAGCGATGTCACACACAAGTTCCCAGTGTGGTGGGCGGCTGATACAGTCCTATCTACTTGCCCAATTCGCATGTCAAAAGTCTGTCCCGTTACTAGCAGTCTAGACACATTAAATCTCTGGGTTGATTCACTGACAAAAACTACTCGGACTGGAAAGTACAGATCAGTGAACATCTACAGGCCTCATGTTCTGGTTGGGCTGTAACACAGTGTAGTCGTTCTGATTGACAAAGGTTTTTCACACTTTAGCATCGTAAATCGGCATCCATTTATGGTTGTCATTAACACGGGCGCACAGTCGCGGACAGAACACTGAATCCGGACAGTTAACTGTTAAGAGTCTCTCGAGCAGTCTTCTGCTGTAGAGAATAAAGAAAACATAGCCTACGCTACTTAGTATTCACACTCAGTGGCTTGTGTCAAACCGTGATGCCAGTTGGTTATTAACCAGAAAACGACCCACGTAATTCCTTGTATATCTTGTTCGTAAACGATCATCGACCATAACTGGATGAATACAGTTCTGGCAAACTAATTCAACATGAATCTTTTCACACGCTCAGACTAAAAGACACTGCAGATCGGTATCAAGGTCGCACATGCTTGAATCAAAAGGTTAAAGACACGTGATGTGGACGCCTAAAAGAAGTCGAGTTATATGAACTATTCCAGGTTTAACCCAGACAACTTGTACCAGTCTTGCTCTTCTGTACATGTATTGTGACGGTGTCCGAACAGAGGTGCCTGGGAAGTATTTCACTTTTGAACGGGAATCTATATAAAAAGGCATCACTAATTTTAACCAGGAAAACTTGGATGTGAATCCAGGGTATTGGAACTGCTGGATGGAAGTTCCCTTAGTCGCATCATAATGTAGCTTTTCAATGAGCTCTATACAACACTTTTAGGATCTACCCTCTGGATCGTTTCAATTTTCACACCAGTACAACATCCCGGAACGATTTCAGCTTATTTATGACCAATGATCGGCTGTTGGAGCTGAGATGAAGACACCCAAGTCACGTGACTGTGTGACCACTTTAATACCCTGAGTAGCCAAGACTAATTATTCAGTGGTGCCGCAGCCGAGATAAAATTCAGGGGCGTGGATACAGTCATGTACCTAACGCATACTGAGATTGTCACATTGGCAAGATTATGCAGTAGGTCCATTCAATGTAAATGACTTGGGTCAATCTTTCATTCGAGATTGTCTACTAATTTTCACGTGACTATATTTTTGGATGAAGGGATTGTTCGACAATATCATTCGTCTGACAGGAAAATGACGAGTTTACCAAGTAAAATACCTGTTCTCAATGAATTCAACCGCCGTTTTGTTATGGGACTATCAAACATCTTGATGACATGCGATTAAAAAGAACTCTATTATTCGTTTGTGGGTATTGCTTGGATTTCTCGATCCCATGAAAATGGAACGAAGCTTCTGTTTTGTTAGCTTAAGTCAATGACATTTCAATCAGACCTTAGTCACTGTGAAAGCACGAACTCATTTAATGTGCTAATGACGTGCTCCAAAAAAGGAGACAGTCAAATTCACTGTCTGCTTTCGAAAGGGACTGATCAGATCGCCTATCTGTATGCGAAAACTGAGGTCAATTGTGAGTGGTGTTCAGTTCGTATTAAAAAGCCCTAGCCACCTGGCAGAATTCAACACATTGTTTATCTAAATTAACGAATGCTGATTTCAATTCGAGTGAGAAGTCCTAATCGCAGAGGCCATCTAGTAGAATTAACGAGAAAGCCAATGCAGCTCTTGTCAAAGCTGTCGGATTGCTTGTTCAACACTCATAAACGGACACTGTCGAACAAGTAGGTTCGAATACTGATGACTAGTAAGGGATTTTGATTTTCATACGGACTGAACATCATCCACAATTGATCTCAACTGTCGCATTCCCATAGAAAACCCAATCGGCACCGTTCAAAAAGAAACACTAAACTCGAGTTTCACCTTCATCAGGACTCATCAGTATTGCATATGCTCGTCACGACTGAGGTCAGAACTCTGGCCACACTTTCATGAGGCTACCGTGCTGACCACTGCGCTATCGACCTCACATCAGGCAAGTTCGAATTATCATATGTGAACACTCAACCACTTTCGCTTGTGAGTAGTGATCAGATTGTCTGATCGCCTCAGGTGTAGTGCTTCTTTTCGAAAGGGGCTGACTGGAAAGTCGGCGAAAGAGCTGCGATCAGTTGTGAGTGATGTCCAATATGCACAATTAGATTTCATCCTAATTGTGAATTGAATGAACTTTCAATTTATTTTTAGCTACTTGTGAGTAGTGTGAACGACAGACTCGAATCAGGTAGTGGAATTTTGGCGGCACATTTGGAAGGGCGAACTGCAAAGGTCCACTCATTCTGCCGCTTCGTGAACGATACGGTGATGGCAGTTTCGCTGTGCGACATACCACGGAACACTGAGGAACTTTGTGCACAAACCAATAGCTTCCATTGTTGTAAACCCTTCTAAGCCGTACGCTAGTTTGTTCTATCTTTGTAATTCGTTTGGCAAAATTCGGATCCTCGTCCCCGTAATACTAGCGCCCAAAATCTCAGTCCCGAATAGTAATGCGATTGTCCCGTATTCACTCCCGAAGCAAGCCAAAAAGACGCGTTCGAAAATAGAGCTTTGTTCCGCCCCAAAACGTGTGCGACAAATACAAAGTACTTATATCATGTGCGGTGGTCAAACAGAGGACAGTTGACGGAAAAACTAGTTAAGGTCACTGATAGGCACAGCGGAATAAGAAGTCAGATGGGTAAAAACTAGCCAAGGCCACCACTCGGCCGCTCTGAACTGGTCCGCTAACTAGGACAAAGTCAATCGTTTTTTCTTTCTCACGGCGGAGGCGCCTTGGGACGGTAACAGGGTGGGCGCCCTAACATCCATCCAAAAGCCTCATTAATTAGATTTTTGAGAGAATACCCAACTCCATGTGCAAAGTTGAGAACACCAGCCAATGACCATCCGTTACCAGGGTGGTGCACACGACGCATACTTAGGCTGGACAGTTCCTCAACCTTGTGTAGTCTTGTTCGGTATCTACTCAGTAGGATTGACGGAATCTGCTCACCCGAGACAATATCCGAAGTCTGTTTGTCTGGCGTTTTATTCAACAGTTGTTTTGTACATTTGGTTTCATAATACGTTAGAGAGGAATGCAGCCGAATAATATGAGGAACAATTGCCCGCAGACTTGTGCACATATAACTGTCACACAAGGGTGCAGATGTAACGTGAATCAAAAGTAAAGTCAGGGCGACCGAACTGAGACTCATCAATTGAACAATGAAGTCACCTGTACTTTGTAAGTACAAATGAAGTAAAGAAATTCGTTGTAGTTTCCACTCGCTGCCAATCACCAACGTCATTAATGATAAATGCCAGTTATTCATGAACTATCATGTCTCAACTCCCACACGTAATCTTCATTCGTACAGTCTCGTGTTCATCAAATGTAACAGTATTTCATACCCTACACATAGCGCTACTGCAATATCATATCCAGTTTATGGACGTCATATCAACCTCCCCAACAACCCAGACCTTAAATTTGAGAACTAATCAAACTCATCTTTATACGTGAAAAGATTCATTTTTGCTAAACATACTGTGGACAATTTTGTCCATCTTGGTTGAAGTATACTTTTTTGAGTAGCAGACATCTATTATTTG
This sequence comes from Paragonimus heterotremus, assembly GCA_013368495.1. Lineage (NCBI taxonomy): Eukaryota > Metazoa > Platyhelminthes > Trematoda > Plagiorchiida > Troglotrematidae > Paragonimus > Paragonimus heterotremus. The sequence goes on from LUCH01002285.1 coordinate 34,139, forward strand.
GATACAATGTTATGGTTGGAGTGGCAGAAATCCAGTGTACGCTCTCGAGTCTCGTGTTCTGATTCCGCACGGCTGGTCGGGTTATAGAACACTTAACACTGCACCTTTCATTGGACGTACGGCAGAAACTTCTGGTGATGTCGATGTTGCATTTGAATTTACCAGAGCTAATGACCAGAATTGTTAACGATTACCGCCAGATTTGTCTGAAGACGGAAGCCCGGTCATTCTTCATTTGTCAACTAATGTTGTGATCCAAGAACGCGGATGACACAAAGGTTATTTATTCGACAGAGCAATACACGGGTTAAGCATGTAAACCAAACCTGACACAAAATCACTCATTTGCACACAGTATTCGGCCTCAGATAGTCTCGGCTACCACAGATGTCAGTGCTCAGTTCCATTGAGTAGCAGGGATTGTTATGGGTGATGCTGCACCTTGATGATCCTTCTTGCAGTCTTCTTGTGGCTTATAGATTGTCAAGAAATATGCCTGCTACTGAATAGCCGCGGTATCAGTAGTATATTACGATCGCTGAACTCCACTGCACTACGACCGATTCACCTAACCAAACAAGAGGTTGGGTAGGTTGAAATCGGAAAGCTGCCTTGAAAGGACACTATATTAATCTGTGGTTTCGAATACGTACGTTCCTTGTTTACAGTCAACAAAAGAGATGGAAGCGCTCGACTACAAATCGAAACATGTGAACTGAATGATTGAATAATTTTGGAAGAATGTGCAGCACAGCGTCAACTAACCTCTTGGTAAACTATCCGGAGCAAACTTCTCTCGAAGTTTGACGTTAACAGTGTTCCTGTACAAAAGACGCCTGTTTCGGACCGCAAACATCCAGCTGTCTTTATTATTCCGGTAAAAAGTGTAGCCAGTAGGTCCGGGATCAACACGGGCGGACGGGTAGAGACTTAAGGCATACGCTGCGTTCGAACTTGGTACATTGATTACATGTGCGTCTGCACGGACATGGCGACAACATGATAACCACCAGGGCGTCCTTAGCGGCACCCATCGTTTGGGTTAATGGTTAAACGTTTTCAGAACAAGGGAAATATTTTATCGGACACGCCGTATCCGACACAGACATTAGTGCAGATGTCGAGTGGTGAGCCCAACACTAGTGGTTACGAGCCTTCCACATTACGTTAACTCAAAAGGCCGTCTCAGATTTATTAATTGAACCACACATTAGATTTCGCAACTGACATGACCAGTGGTGTTTGACAAGAACTGATGTCCGAAGCAGACGACTGCCGCTGTTCCTGCTGCCTTTCTCTCCCCAAGTGTGTAATATACTGATTACCCAATGCTTCTGACGTTGGACTTGGAGCAAATCCAATGCAAACTCAAGATGAACAGTTTTACTGCACATGATTCGAGAACACTCCGATACTGGACGCAAATATGCAACAAGCGAAAAATCCCTCGCCTGTGAAGAAGGACACGCACTTGTCCCGCAGATGTATTACAAAACGCACGGACCACTCCACATTGATTACACTCCTGCGCCGTGGAAGTAGGGGTCACACGGAACTTGATGTCAGTCGTTGGAACACAGGACGACTTAGTTACAATTTAACTAGAAAACAAGGACCCAGTTCAACAACTCAAGTTGCTGATAAACCTCCTCGTTTACCGTCACTAGACCAAGAAAATCCAAGTGATAATGACAAATTCGGGTTCGCAACCGTCCTGGATACTGTTCAACTTCAGCAATAACGCGGGAATGAGTGCGGCACTCAACACAAGCAAACAGTGGACTCCAGCAGTTGAAGCTATCTCTTTCGGATGGCTTTGTCAAAAATATTTCCAATGAACCTAAACACTTTCATTCACGGCAGTTGTCGATGGTCACATTGTGTGTGAAAAACGACCCGTCAGACCACGCCATCACAAATAAGAACTAAGCTCAAACGACTGGAAACTGCCAGAAAAAGCTCAATTATGACGGGTAAATGAGGACTCGACAACGAAGTAACCCGGACAAATCAAAGCGGAAAACAGCCAGGCGACTGAGGTCGTCCTACCAGATGGGCGGACCATCACAAGGCTCTGTGTCCACCACACCATGAGAATATACCTCGAACTGTGAATGAAACCACCCACATGAGGAAAGTTGTCGCCCATCGTGCAGGACGTGTAAACCAGTGGAACGTTTCCAGGTTGGTGAAAACAAGCCAAATCAGAGGGAGAAGGAATGCGGTATTCGCGTCTACCGTCGCCCGCACGTCACTTGTCGACCTGTGCGCGCGCCTGTCCCTCTCTCTCTCTCAACCGGAACGATCCAATCGTGTTGTCCATACAATCGATTTGGTGACTGCTTGTCTGATTGATATTGTCATTCTCGTGTACGACGAAGTTACGTGTTATTGCGGTCACGTGTCCTCATTCTATGCTGGGCTGACTACGTGTCGGAGCTCACAATTGTGTGATCTAAACGGTAACACGAAGATTTTTGACCCACAGTGAAGAACATCGTGATGGATGCCTTCAAAGAGCGACAGACTTGGCATTCGGAAGCCTTTAAGACAGGCCTGAGGCAGTACACTTAACTCTAAACGATCGCAAGCTGTCAGAAGAGAAATAGGTATACGTGCGTATCCAAATGTCACCTAATTCATGTAATGAGCGGCCGAAGAAGTTTCATGTTGGACTTGCTTACAAAACTGGGTTAACCTAACAATTTCCGGCTCACGCATGACACGGCAGTAAATGCAGGCAAACTGACAGAGCCAGTCGACAGTCGGACAATTCGTTTATTGTGCAATATCTACCGAGATAACCTACGTGACGTTTCTGGAGTTGGAAAAAAATCCGATGGTAACACAGTTAACATTTAATAAATTAGAATGCTTTATTAAAACACACGCAGATCATAACGTGCCCACGACATAGTAACCAGCAATAGATCGCAGTTCAACAAAAATTAACCCCAGACGTCTCCGGTATAGGACAGTCGTACCCCGAAAAAATCTTACTTTGTAAGGCAACACCATCACTATAGTATAGCGGAAGTGAATCAGAAACATATAAACACACCACTGAGTGATATGCTATCTAAACTCGAATATCGCTAAATACGAATGTCTACTTTAAACCCCTTCTTCCCAGAGATCGTTGAAATGAACAGGGACAATATGAGTACGAACTGAGTGATTAGAAAAAAAGATCAACTCACACGCACATAGTAACGATACACTGTTTCGTTCATGGCCCAAATGAGTAGGAGGCATCGCAGAAACCATACATGACAAAAGGACAGGCTTGTGGGCCGAAACGAAGGAAGATTGCCCAGACAAATGTTGATCCAGAACATCTAGCTACCCGACAATAACGGTGGCACTCAAAGAGTTACTGTTAGTCTGTGCCCAACAGCTCGGTCGTTAACCACCATATGCAGGAAAATAGATGATGAGCAAGGTGCATCAGCAAGGCAAACTAAGACATAATGATCGCAAACTGGTGTTGAAGTAAACAATCAGAGGCAGGAGACCAAATGACAAAAATCAGAGGCAGTTGGAGTATTTAAGTTTGGAAAGATGACGATAAACCGGTTTGCAAGTCTTCACACCTTATGTCTTATCAGATGGCACGGTAAAGGTACGCAGATACATGAATGGAACGGACAAAAGGTTGGAAAGGATCGCGGACTTCAAAACGAAACGAGGGGTGAGGGTATTGAATTATGCATAAAAATGGTGAATGTGCGAAAAAAAAGCTTCTATGTTCGACAAGTAACGGTAAATTTAGTCCACGGGGGTAAGCATTTGGAAATAACTGGAAGGAAAAGTGTCGGCATGGTGTCAGAATCAACTCTGAGACGTATGCAGAAAATGCGTGCTGAAGCGCGCCGTACAACCAGGGATGACTGAGGATCGTGTGGGAGGGAAGCGCGTAAATAAACATCTTGAAAGATAGCGTGGTGCTGCAGGAAACGGAAGAACACATATCGATCATAGAGTTTATGACCGTGGCACAACGCAATTTCGCTAAGAAAAGGATATGTGTATAAACCCCCGAATTTGGAGGATAACTAACCGTATACTGCCTTGCAGAACAACGGGCTGGGTAGGCCCAGTGATCCCAGTCGTGAGTGGTTTTAGAGAAAATTAGGCCCAAAATCTGCAAAGATCGATAGTGATGCTGACAGTAGGAAGGGAATCGAATTGGCAAGACACTGCGTCGTCAGAGGCACGTCTAATGGATGATATGACGGACGCTGATAAAGCGTTCTAACAGGCACGAAGATGGAACGAGGAAGGATCACATGAGGTACCAGATCCCTGGAACGGTGGATTGAATCAGATTCCGCATAGTCGATGCACCCAAATCGACTTAGAGCTCAGGAATGACGAGAAGCTAGGGCAAAGACGATGGCGGCGCAAACAGCGAATGTGGTGAGCGAACCAGAAGGTATTACTACATCATATCACACCCAGATCACAGGAGGGATAGACAGGGCCACGAGAACAAAAAAGTAGGAAGTTCGCATATAGTCACATGCTGGCGAAAAAAGGTTACGAGAAAATAGCAGGGATAGTGAAGACATCTTCAAACGTAAAGATTGGCAAATACAATAACACATGATTCGACTATAAAATAGCATACCATAGTTTGTATGGAGTATGAATGCGCGCGGCAGACGATTGGGATCCATTTAATCTAATCGTCAGTTTTGCAATCCTGTTCGGCACCGGAATCAATTTAAGGCGCAAACGCTGAAACAGAGCAGTGAGTCATCAACGGATAGATCCACTGGTGAAGCAGGACTGAACGAGATTGAACAGATCTGCTGACATGTTTTTTGTAGATGCGTACAAGACAAAGGGGATTATTTTGTCCGTCGCTTAAATGAAAGAAAATGCAATCAAGAACTCGATCCAGAAGGGAATACGACAAGTTTGATCCCTTTGTACATGATGCGATGTCGGAAAGACTGATCGGTGTGCCGCAAAACGAAGACAATCCAGCGAGAACACGTATGTGCAATTACAGGTAGATACCACTGATCGATGCGTTTATGTTGTTTCACTAAACTATAATGTGATACACAGAAAATGAACACAAACAGCCAAGTTTCGGCCAATTTCTAGACAAGCATACATAAGCAAAATGGGAATAAAACGAGTCATACGCAAGAAAAATCGTATGACAACCGTCTAGCGGCAGAAAAAAAATGGCAGTCAGGGGTTGTTCATGAGAAATATGGAGCTTTTTGGTGGGCAATAGTAAAGGAAACAAAAAGAGAAGATTACGTGATGAATAAATCGGGAATGGAGGGACGGATAAACTTGCGAGGTAGGTGACACACAAATGACGACTGGGAAAATTGCACTGCACCGGTTAATAAATGGAATTTGTAAACAGCGCCGAGAGAGATCACAGCTAATGAGGGTGGGGAAGTTGATCAACGGCTGTCACGTCAGTGGGAGATACAAAAAGCAATCAGCTGCGGGTAGCAGAATGAAAACCGAAACCACGTTCATAGTCAAAAAAGGAATACTGCATATATGTTTGGATTCGACGAAGCTACAACACGCGAATTCCTACGTGAGTGAATGCACCGTGTCAACACAAGATTCGCATTTTACGCATGGGACGCAGTGATGATAAACGTCATGGAAGAAGCGAAAAGCTGCTAAACATCTGAACGGCAAGATAAGAAAGAAGATGAAATCCAAAAACTAATGAAAGACGACAAACACATACACGTGCTGCAATGAATTTGTGTTCACGTAGGGAAAAAATCGAGGAAAAAGACATCCCAATCGTAAGAGAACTACCAGGCACATTCAAAGTGAGCAGAAGGCAATGGTTTCAATGTGATGAATGAAGTGATACAGAAGAGGAGGACGAAGACAACGGGAAAAACTACTAAAGCGGGTCCAGACTAGCGTGGAAAATTGTTTTGGCGGTGGTCGGGGGGTGTGCAACAGTTCCCCATTGAGCGTTGGTAACTTGGTGCAAGTTTGCGTGATGCTGGCAGATGGAGGTATGATTGATTGAGTGATAGATTCAGTTAACTCGAGAACAAATATGTCCGAGCGAAAACCGAACACGAAAGTTTCAATGAAGCGAGGAAGACACCACGCACACGTATTATCAATGAGCCAAAGAATAGGTGTAGTCAATTAAGTCATATGAAAGTCGGTCGAATATGCAAATGCGAAACAAGGCATACACTATGATGCCTTGTGCAGAGCCTAAGTCAGAGAAGAGAGGGAGGGCGCCGGGTTTGGAAGACGGTAGTGGTAAAAGACACAATTAAAGAACAGATAACACAGCACTGTTGAGGAGGCGCGATGAGATCTCATTGTGAATGTCGAGGTGGGAGAGATAGACACATCGCCAGATCTGATCAATGAATGCCAGATACCATAACACCCAAGCGAGAGCCATTGTGCGAATTTGGAGGTTTCTTGGATGCAAAAACGCCGGTGGATGATGGAAACGGATCTGTATTCATCCAATGCGATGACGGACCCGTCTCGCCCGATGGGCTGAACTGCCCAACGTAATGATCTGAACGAGTATTTGTGTTCTGAGGAGGAAAAGGAAAAATACTGTGGAAAAACAACGGCAAGGTTTACTAAGGGGTTAATGAAGTGTAAGCTCACGGAACAACTATAATTTGTCTGAAAAGTCAACAGGCGGCAACATTACAAGACGGATGAACATACTCTAAAAAGAATGTAGAGGAGTTATATATTACAATAGGTGAAATGTGGCGGACAAGTTAACAATGACAGCGCGATGCAGACAAACCAACCCCACGCGCCAATCGACTAGCTCACTTGACCAAACCGCTGCTGAATATGGGCAACAGCCTCATTGTCCGTGACTAGTTCCACTGAGAGTCGATCACTGAAATTCCGTATCAGGTGAAGAGCACATTCCGCGGACTGCAGACGAATCAAGACGCTTCCGACGGACGGATTCAACACGTGAAAGTGAGTCAGACCGTACTGGGAGAACAGGGTATGGAGCACATTCAAGTTGGGATTAACCACGCCGCCACCATTACTGGTAACAGGTTGCACCAGCAGCCACTGCTGACCGGTCATCAAAGATTGGTCAGCCCCACTAGTGGTTGCGTTCGGTACCTTGAAAGCAGTCGCGTTTGTATGGCCAGCGCCGTCCAGATGGCGCGGGGCGTTGCTGATGTTTGAAGGCTGCCAGTTGGGTTGACTGCCACCATTACTCGGTATTGCTCTCACACTGTTTGGCTGCCAATTGTTAGCGGTCCAATTGGCGAGAGTCTGGACGCCACCAATCTTAGCACTATTCGACCTCATTCCAGTCAAGAACCTCGGGGCTGCGACAAGTGAAACAAAAAGAGGAGCGAAGAGTTCACAAAGAACTGACAACAATTTCAAAAAGGCGATTCTTATGCACCCTCTAGTGGTTAGTGCAAAACGCATACAAAGGTGTTTATTGAGGTGTATCCAAATTGATCGAAGTCGAAGATCAGTTGCATTGATGTCATCACGAGCGTCTTACGCTGCATCTCTGGCATTCAGACACATAATTTGCAAGTTGTAACAAAAATAACTTGAAAATGGACATTCTAACTAGAAGACACGAATAAACTCAACTTTCTAGAAGTCTTCCATAAGAAAACTCTACAGAAAAGCCTTTCGATTACAGACGCAACGATGACTGTCAAACGAGACTGTCTAAACACAACGTTCACAAAAAAAATATGTTAATTTCGGCGTTTCGGTTATCACGGGTAATCTTTGCCAAGATGAAGCTCCCAGTGAATGATTACACTAGTAAGACATGTGAATAAAGCCTAATTTGATGGAGTGTTTGCTCTGTGTACTTGTCACTAATTTCTGACAGTCCACTGTATATGAGTGTGCTTAATATGTGATTCCTTGACCTTTCCTGCTACGTTGGCATGGTGGTCAGGATTAAGTGCTGCGTTGACTCAGTGGGGCTGTGCCGACTAAGACTAGATGTGTAAGAGTGCCTAGAGAGGTAGGCACGAATTCATGAATATACAAGACTACAATGTAGTTGCTGTACTACTATGGAAAAAGGGAGAGACCAGAAAGTGTCCCCTAACTCCGATCAATCAACGGTTGGCCGTGACCGTCAGTGTATTATTCTAAACAGTTGAAAAACGTACAGTGCTCCTCAAAGGCTTTACGTAGTTTCGAATACATTTATCACCGGCAGCGGTAACTGGAACGAGAAGTAAACGTCTCGTTCACTGAACCACAAGGCCCGGTTAGACCCTCATTACTAAATAAATCAGAAGCTCTGGGTGAGATCCCAAAAAACTGATCTCGTTTGTCCCACAGGCCATATTATTGAACAAGAGGCTCCAGCTACTAGTGCTAATGATTATAGTCCGATCAGGTCACGCCGATGGTACAAAGGATCAGTTCTATGATCAACTGACTGCCACAACCGATCGACACCGGTGTGTGACCGACTGTTTGTCTCGGCGATTTCAACGCGATTCAGCCACCGTATTGGGCATCCTCGAATCCCGTAACGTTAGCGCAGTCAATGAGAACAGTAGTCACCTGCTTCACCAGTGTGCTACTCAGGAACCGGCTATCACAAACACCCGAGTCCAGCCGGATGTAAGTGACATCACAACCTGGACTAACCCACGAAATGATCATCGCCACTTGACTCCATGATTGTGCTACAGCTTCACATTCACGAAACAAGTGCCACGCAAATAAGGCGTGGAACTGAATGCAGCATGAAGCATAGGCTGGTCAGAACCAAAGCGCTTATTCAAGTCTGCAAACCTGTTTAATGTAAGCCACCCTGATATCGGTGAAAACTGGGCATTAAGTGACTCGAAACCTCAGAGACGAGGACATATTCAGCGTGCATCATCATCATCATAACAGCCATGAGCCTGACCAAATGGTACTGTGGCTCGGGCCGCCGCTCACCTCAACAGTGACGTGGAACATCCAAGAAGAAAACGTTACTAAGACGTTTGGAAATCATTAAAAGAAGACTAAGCGGAAAAACTAGAAATGGTATGGATACAGGTACGCCATTGACTGCGACACATCGCCATCTCGGATAGCGTCTCTAACCAGTGGTTTAAGTGATCACGAAGACCCCATCCAGGCAGGCGACACTTACCCACTTTGCTCAATGGAGCAGTCAAGGTCTTCATATTTCGTGATCACGTTGTTGGTTGACCACCACGCGGTTTTACCCAATTGTTGGTGGTCTCAGTATGTAATGCTCGGGGTAGGGTCAGCATTCGTCTCAGACTCTATCATTTACTACCACTGACGATATATTGTATATAAAGGTAGTACATTAAGGCGACAGCCATTGAAACATTCAGCATCTAGTGTCTGGTATGTCTCGGCTTGTTCAACAACGATGCAGTTACCTCGAGTCTAATACAAAAAAATGGAGCGTTCGCTTTTTGTAGTGCGGACCATATTACATACTGCTCGTCGTCAACTCACTGGAGACCTTCCTCAAATCAAGGAAAACTGGTGGAAAAAGCAAAGTGAGTTGATGTACAGTTACGTCGAGGGCTGACCACATAAATGGTTTGTTCGTTCAGTCTACCAAATGACTAATGGACGAGATCTCCGGTATTTCGTGCACACAACCAGGGAATGACATGAGGATCTGGCATAAACGGTTCGCAACCGGCTGAATCACTCTGTCAGCATTGAATGGACAACAGTGAATAACCTGATATAGCAAGTCGTCAGAAAAACGCCTACTCTCGATCCGGACCTGACAGAGATTTAGATGGCCAGTGAACAACTGTGGGTAAACATGAACTGACTGAAAAAAACTTTAAAACATGGCAGTCAGCTTTTGAACGCGCCCTGCTCAAATTCACCCACGACATTCGGAAACATAAGCCTCAATAAAATAAGAATGCTCTCACTGTATGTAGTTAAAGGTACGCGAAACAAGCGGTGCACGGACAGTTATCAAGGAACTGGTGTGCTGGAAGGCGTTTAGCACAATCTGTCCTCAATCAGTTTATTGTCGAAATACTGGAAATGAATGCTCCAGAAAATTCATAGTAAAACTGATATAATGATCGCCACCCGCAGGAAAAACGCCGTGCACACAGCTTGTCGCCTTGCATCCACACTGTGGATTTCGACGAGTCGTGGTGGATTGTGGACAACGGTTAGTAAGTTTGGATGTTCGGGTAAGTTCGTTAATTTAACTAAAAAGTTCATAGACGGATAGAACGGCGAAGACGCGGTGAAGTAGATCAACCTGACGATTCTGAAATCTGAACAAAGCAGCTGGAACACGAACAGTGGTAGACGCAAGCGTTTCGTGCTGACTCATAAGCAGTAAATTTACAATAACAAGTAGGGGTGGATAATCAATCATCCGATAAGGACAGGTCACTAAGTCAAGTATGCGAACAGTTGTTTCTGAACGCACATAACTGGTTTTGGTCTACTAACTGCAATCGCTTCAGTAAACCTCAAGACTATTGAGTCGGAAAAGACTTTATCGATCCTCTTCGTCTCTACAAAGATCATTTATATGGGTGATGTTTTTGTCTACTGTGCCTACCTTTAACCTCTTGGGGAAGGCCATTTGATTGTAAAACAGAAGTGATCAAGTCTAATTTTTCCACAAGACTGTCGTGCGCACAAATTCGCCTCGTACGTGTGTATTAGCGTTCTTTTATGTTGGATGAGACTGTCACTTATGTGGAACAGGGTTGTGTACTAGTCCCAACAGTTTTAGTTTATATTTGACTGCGACATTAACAGTAGCTCTTCAGGTGTCGAATGTGTGTGTGCAAATATCACATTGATGGCCGTCTGCTGAATACTCGATGTTTCTGTGTTCAAAATAGGTTGCGACAGGACATTTTAGGCGCTACTGTTCCCAGATGAGAGTGCGTAACTTGTACGCAGTGAAAAAAGACTGCAGCAGCCGAGGTTGACTTGGAAAACAAAACAGGCAAGACAGCTTTCCCAAGAGGAGGTGCTATGTATTTGGATCGTCCTTTTTACGTGCTCAATCGTTTGGACAAAAACCGAGACGAAGAAGAGACGTAGCAACGCCGTTGATTGGAAGAACGAGTCGCAAGTAGTTCGTAAGGCCCTAAATTTACAGGACGAGCGGATTACTGTAAATGACCAACAAGACGCGAAGCAAATCAAATGAGACGATCATATGACAGTTAAACACAGAGCGAACCAAATGAAACGATCATATATGACAATCAGGCGGTTAAAACTAATCACGTTACAAGGGGTACCAGAAATTAAACGCGAGCAAACGTAGCCCAGATAGCGCGCAGGCATCCGATTGGTTGAGTGGAACTATACGACCATTCACGACCATAACATCCGAACTGAGTCGATTGATCGATATGACGTGATGCATTCTGGCTGCTTCGTTAGGAGATGGGTCTCCTAATATACATTTACACCTGAAATTCAGATCACTGGAAACAGTACGGATAGCTGCGAGAACTTCTGTCACTAGAACAACAATCTGCCGACAAATCTGTACATGCACCGTCGGTTACGAGCTCGTGAGATCAAGATCAGTGATGTTTCAGGAAGTCTCGAAAAACAGCAACCTGACGACAGAAACTAAGCTGCTTGACTATCGCTCAATGGAGCTGTTCACACAGCTTTATGATAATGAACCCTGGGCACTGTATCAACAAAATTTGCGGTGTCTAAGCCACTTCCATCTACAATGTTTAAAGCGCATCCTGAGAATTAGGTGTTCGAACGATTCCGAACACCGAGATGTCTCGCCAGGCAAACACGGGTAGCACTGAACTATGATGTGTTATTATCTTATTAATTGGAAGATGGTCGTTGGAGGATGAACGAATCTTGAAGTAGCTGCTGTGAAGATAGATAAAACAAAATAAACATAATCCAAGTGATCAGGCGCCGTGACACTACGATGTTGTAATGTCTATTTTAATTCATGAGATAACGAGGTCTTGAACCGGAGCGTCTGGAGAAGTGCTACCCGGACGGGGTACCTAATGGTCGATGAGAAACAGTTGCGCGGCCGTGGATCGAAGCACGTGGGGAAGGTCTGGGGGCAATATAAGTCCCATAGATCGCGGTGATGCATAGCGCTGTGACGAATGCGCCAGCCGCCTAAGTTTGATAGACCATTAACAAACTCTCAGCGCACCGGCAACGAAAAAAGAGGAATGCGTTAAACTCAGGCAGCCCACTTTAATTATGTAGTTATATACTAAAAAAATAAATCATGAACCTACCTGTCGACGCAACCTGACACATGAGGAATAACACAACTGGTTCGAGTCAACTCACTCAACTGTGGTTGAATGAGGTAATGTGATTAGCTAAGATATTCTCGACGATTCTTCGCCGGAAGACGAAGCAGCTCTGGAGCTCAAACAAAGGAAACGCAATGAAGTCTCCGTTTCGGACTTTCATCCTCCAGCTCTCTTCTTATCTCAACTGACCACACTCTTCCATTCCATAAGGGAGACCAAAGAGGGGCCTCATGACTGGGGCTCAGTAAGTCACATCCTTCCAAAAATGGGTCAGGACATTATGTGACAATCATAGAGTTATTAGTCTTGTCTCTATCGCATCGAAGTTGCCCAGGGATGTTAGAATGCAGAGGCTTCTCGACAGTCTGATCGAGTATGTTGATTACATTTTTACCTTGCGAAGAATCTTGGGACATCGACGCTCTTACAGACAGCCGCAAGGTTGTGGTCAGTTTAGACATAAAGGCTGCTTTCGATTAGGTTGCTCGTAACGTTCTCTAGAACTGTCTTCTTTCCAAGGGAGTACCGAGGAAACAGATGAATCTGTTGAGGTCGCTGTATACCCATTGTGTAAACAGGGTTTATGCATAACTATCATGGGCGTTCATCACATCTAGTGGTGTTCGTCAATTATGTCCGATCTCCTCCTTACTGTTTACTTTTGTCATGGACGACATTCTGGGAGGTGCGCATGAAGAATCCAGTGGGCCTGATGTTCTGGTTCTTCCTGACGTTAGATTGACTGACCAGGAGTATGCGGATTGCATTGTCTTACTTAACCCCTCTGCCAGAAACATGCGAACCATGCTGAACAAGTTGAATGACAGGGATAGTTTGTATGGAATGCTCTTTGTACCTTCAAAGTGCTGTTTTAAGGCTGAGGAATTTCTATTCCCACATTCTTTATTGCAGGCGATCCGCTTGGGACTTGGATAACCATCCCACCGAGGAGAGAAAAAACACGAATTACTTTGTTAACCTACATCTATGGCATTGGGAAGATGCCCGGTAGTCGCTTAGAAGAAGGATATACAATGCTTGTGGGCGTTCTGTTTTGATCTATGGTTTCAGAAACGTGACTTGTTGATGACCGCGTGAGCAATATGGCCGTTCGAAGTTCGGCCATTCTTCTGCAGAGAACATGTAGACCATGCTCAACCGATTAGATAATCTGGCTAGCCTGTATAATTGTATTTTGCACATTCAAAGTGTTAATTCCTGTTACAAGGCTAGGTCGGTGGTGAATCTGTTATTGTCACTGAAAGCAGATCGTTCGGGGTTTCCGATCACTTCACCTATCTGGGTAGGTGAAGCTTTTAATATTTTTGCTGGAGCATTCATGTGGATAGCGAAGGCACGTAATGCATTCACCGATTTTCGTCAACTGTGGCGTCACAAAAACGTTCATTTAAGGATTAAAGGAAACGTTATGTTTTGCCCTGTGGATCACAGACCTGACGCATTTGTGCAGAAGGGGCACGCTGATTCTCGCTTTTTCATTCGTGTCCCGGTCAGTTAGTTTGCATCAAATGGGCTGACTGTGTGAGCAACGCGCCGATGAATAGGCGCGTATCTGGGAGCTGTGTAAGTTCGCAACCAACATTCGAGGTTGTTAGCTGGATCACGCATTCCGTATGCCGACGGAGCTCCTGCAACACCGTACAGTAAATGCCTATGTACCTGACCGTACCTCCTGGATCCGCAGGAATATCCACAAACTGCAGTGCCAAGCGGCACACTATAATGATTAATGTCCAGAATTCAGTTCACCAACTGTTGACAGTCGTCACGAGGCTGTCAAAGGATGAAAACTGTTTCCCGTGTCTAAACCGAACAACCGTTCGAATGAACGTAGGACAAGGCACGTTTGTGGTGTAAATCGATGTTCTCAACGGCATCATCCCTTACTAAATCTAGAAAACGAAAGGCAAGAAAACAGAAATTCACCGCTGGCAAAAACTGAGGGTAAGATGCACCATACAATAGCCTTATCAAATAAATTCAAGGTAGCATTTGGAGTAGTGCCTGTCAGAACCGAAGAACAACCTGTTTTCCTAGACAATGGATCGGATGCTACCGTTAGTCGACAGCGCCCTACTTAAAAGAATAGGTATAAAGGCCAGGCCAGCGAGATTACCTTGAAGACACTGATTGATGATGCAAACGATCAGGTCAGTGCCGTACCGTTTGTTATGGAAAGCTTAAATGCAAATGAAAGTTTTACGGTTAATTGAGACTAGTCTGTACAATCGGCACCTAAGTTGTCCCGCTTTGTACCCACAGGCGAACAACTGCAAACATGGTCACATTCAAGTGATGAGCCGTTGCCTATGACTTCAGAAGCAACAGTTTCCGTGTTAATTAGATGGGACGTGCCGATGGCTTACTGAGTCCTGGATCAGAGGTTTGATAAAATTAAAGACCCGTACGTGGACCTCAGGAGTGGATTTTGTTAGGACCAACACAGACGGAAGGTCGTACAGATACATCAAGAACCTCAGCATATCACTTGTCTGGTGATGCATCAGTGTAGTTTCAATGAGAAGTCTAACTTTCTAACTCGATGGAACCCACTGCATCCAGCGTGTTGTCTGTCGAAGATCGCGCTACCCTCGTGTATGTGAGAAGGTCTTTGACATTCGTTGACAGCCACTATCAAATAGCCTCTTGGAGAAACGGCTAGTCAAGTTTGTTAAACAACAGAGAATGGGTCTATTACATACTTAACAGCTTGAAAAGGCGTCTGCTGTTTCAGCTTTGTGTCAAAGAGGGAAGAGGACATCATCAAAGGACAAGCTGAACTAGTTCCGGTGCTCGAGAGCCGAAAGGGGTGATCAACTATTTGGTACCACCCGCACCGCCCAGTGTTAAAATCTATAGACTTGGAGCACGTGACAGTCAACCAGGACTCGCTGACAATAAAATCAAAGAAACCTACTAAAGTAAGGGTAGTTTCTGATTGCTCTGCCAAATACCACGATATCTGCTTGAACTCGCAGCTGCTTATTAGCCAAGACAAAATAAACAACCTATGTAATGTGCTTCTTCGGTTTCGCGAACACCCGTATACACTTGTAGTTGATATTGAAGGCATGTTTCACCAAGTTAAGGTGTCTCCTGATGATCGAGATGACTTAAGGTATCTATGGTGGTTTAAAGGCGACTTACTTCAAAGCCCTACGGCATATGGAATGACGGTGCATCCTTTTGGGGCTACTTCTTCACTAAATTGCACAAATCATGCTTTGAAGCAGGCGATAGAAGACAACATTGATGCAGAGTCAATTTAGGGTGGAGACACTACAAAAAGCCTTTTGTGTAGGTGACTGTTTTTGATGAGCGTGTCATCTGCGAAGGATATGCAAACGATTGCCCTATTACTGAAATCAACCTTATTTAAAGATGGCTTCTGTTAGATCACATTTTACAGTAATGTATAAGCTCTCACTAGTATACTAACAGAAGACCTCAGCTGTCACAGTAAACATGGACCGGCAACAGATGGAATCGTTTTGGATGAACAAAGGGAAGACAAGCTTTAAAGTCAGTAGCTAGTAAAGTCAAACCACTCGACGAACTATTCAGTCCCATGTAGCTTCATTGTTAGACCCTAGCGACTTGACTGCCCCAGACTTACTGATGACCAAACGCCTTTCGCAAGTCATGAGAAAGGAAAGCTGATTAAGACGAAGAACTTAGCTTCGGAAGAAATTGTTGCCCGGGAGGAATGGCTACATGACCTAGGCAGATTAATGGAACTACAAATCCCTCGTTGTTTCAAGCCACGAACATTAGAACAGCCCTATCAAATGGACTTACACGGCTTTCCAGATGCGTCGGAAGCGAGTTATGGAACAACTACATACGTCAGACTGGTGGATACGGGTGGATCCATCTACTGCTCCCTGGTGCTTGGAAAGTCACGAGTAGCTTCCGTACCTGTTGAGTAGACTTCGGATGAAGCTGACGACAGTTTCCCTTGCTACCAAGTTGACCAACTGCGTCAAAAGTGAGTTAATGAAGGAAGCTAAATCTGTGACGTTCTGGAAGGATTTAAAGTGTTCAACTTATTGGCAATAGGTTAGAAACGTTCGCCGTCAATCGATTACCATTTATCCCCGATCTATTTAGTCCGGATGAATGTAGGTAGGCGGACACTAAAAGAAATACTGCGGACAACGCCTAGAGGTATGCATTCGAAAGGCCAAAGAACAACAAAGTGGTTCAACGGCCCGGAATTCCTGTGCAAAGATCAAGCTGCATGGCCGACACAACCTGAAGGCTTCTCTGATAGGCTAACAGATCTGACGGTCGAAATAGTAGACAGGTGTTCACCACCCTAGAGAGTACCAGTTGGTTCAACTGCCTCAAAGTCTTGTTCACAGAGTAAGCTGTCGCGTACTGAGCTACTCAATCGAGAGGAAATCAGAAAAGGAATTTGAGCGGCGCTAAGCAATCTCAATTTATTGGAAAAATAGCGTCTTTTAATAAAGGAACAACAGTATTTACGACTGCTACCAAGCGACAGGTGTCCTCACGTTTTGACTGGCCAGTTTGTTGCTGTGTTGTTACACGAATATGCATCTAGCAATTTGGTTGTTTGGAACAGATATGCATTCGACAGCAGCTAATCCCCGTCTATGAATAGTTGGCGCCAGTTTGACCATAATCCCGACTGTAGCAGTGTGTGCACGAATGATTGGCTGAACCATCTTCAGCCAAGAAACCGCTCCAGTTCAAACTCATTACATAAGTTACTACAGAAAATTGAATGGTTGCATCGATAATGTGGTTGTGTCTTTCTCATGCCATCGTCATACTACTTCGACCGACGGTTTATCTGTCAAAGCAATTAAAGACGCTGAAATACGTGTATTAAAGCTGGTTCAGAGAAAGTGTTTCAACACAAATCTATGTCGTTTCAATTGCAGCAGCCAGCGGAAAGCCATCCGTTCGTTGAATTCGAATTCAAAGGCCGTTGAAATCACTAAACCCATTCATGATGGATGGTTACGAGGTGGCAGCCGACTGGACTGGGCACCAATATCCTTTGATACTAAGCACTCGGCCGTGCTACCCGGCAAACATCACACTGTTATAGGACGAATGGACGCGTTGGTACAATTCAAGTTCTCTCGAGCAGAAGTCTCTCAAAATCCTCCTGTAGTTTAGAACATATCCACAAGTGATCATAATCAAGCACTATAGTTTTATTCAATGGGCCATCGGGCTAGGCAATATTATCGCTAACTCGCATGTCAGTCTTGAGTCAAAGTCCTGCAGTGGGAACCCTCAAATTAGCCCCTTTCCGCGGTATAAGCGAACGGAGAGTAAGAGAAGTTAACGGCTTCTCGAAAGTGATATTGTTCATTCATCACCACACTCTATTTTCTTCCCCAATTCTTCTGCCTTCCCTGTACCCTCGAGTGATAACTGTTTTCCAAAGCTAATACAACTGGTAAACACTGACGCCTTCAATGTCCACACTCTCCGACAAGTTGGACAGCATGTTGCTTTGACAAATACTGTCTCAAGTCTGGAGCTTGATGTGTGCTATCTCAGTGTCGCGAGTCTACAATTATTGCACCGTCATTCATTTGATCTCATATTTAGACAACTGTCTATTCAAGTGCTGCTTTTTCAGGGGCTCTAGTGACACCGAAGCCTAATGTAGTGGTCAGGCTGAGGTGGGAATCGCAATTATGTGTCTCTAGAGTAGTGCGTTGTTTGCCCGACTGGATCCTGGCGGACAGTCGCTTGTGTGCTATCAAACTAAGCACATCGGTTAAAGTATGTCAATGCAAATAAGAAAGACGTTGCATATTCACTATATCGGCGTAAATTGCAACGAACGGCTGTCTGGATGCTA